>KL289506.1:0-13258 GCA_000699545.1 Podiceps cristatus
TGGCAGTTGTGGCGCCGACGCGAGATGCCGGTGCTGGGTGGCACGGATGCCCTCCTGCCGCGCTCGCGCGTGTGATAAGCTGAGCTGAGCTCCCTCGCTGCTGCTTCCATCTGCCCGTGGCTTTGCTGCCAGAGTTCATAGAAGTACTGAAATCTGTTTTCCTGCCGACACTTGCTGTCCTTATGTGTCCTCTTGTGAAGCGCTTTCGTTTGAATTGATAATTTTTTTGGAACTTTCGGGAAAAAGTCCCAAAGAAGGCCTTAAAATAGAGAAATCATGTAGGTTTAAATATTTTTGAGGAAGGCTGGGAAAGTATTCTGCAGCCTGTACCACGACCTTCTCATATCTGCTAGGAGGCTGATAGCAATTTATTTTCAAATAATCCCCCAATTACATTCAAAATACGAAAACCACGTTTGTTTAACTGTATTTTGTGTCAAGGTGACAGGAGTAAGTTAAGTCTTAAATGTGCTGACTGTTGGCAATGCAGGGCTGATGCCAGGAGGGTATTTCTGTCCATTAGAATACCAAGGCACGGGGTATGATTTTTTATTTTTATTTGATCTCCCTTATGAGAAGGCTAGGGTTAGCCAAGCCAGGCTTGAAGGTCAACCTCAGCTCCACCTAAAAGCTCGTGTGGCATTTTGTTCGGTTGAGCTTTAAGGGGTTTATTGCTTCATTCTCTAGGCTCAACTTGGAAATTATTTTTCCCCGTTTTTGCAAGGAAGGACATATTCTCCCAGATCCTTTGCTTTGGTGATGGGGAAGGAAACTCTTCTTACCCAAAATATTCAAATGATGTTTTCTGTTTTCCTGGTAGAAAACCTCAACTTCTTTCTCTTTCTGTTCCTCACCCCCATCTTGTCCCCCCAAAATGTGTATTGTTACAATACCTGTCTGGGAAACGTGCCCTATTTTTGAGCCTTGGTTCCTATTCTGGGGTTTTACTTTATTTTTCATGTGTCTCTTCAAAAAATGCTTTTCCCACCAGCTCTCCTCACTCGACGTGGAGACAGTTAACGAGAGGTCTTCCACAGCTCCCCTTTCTCAACCAAAAGCCTTTTCCTGCCTCTGCGCGCTGGCCCGAGGTTAAGCATCTCTGCTCCTCGAGGAATGTGGGAGCGGCCTTTGCAGGAGCAGCTAATTGGCAGTGGAGGTGATGGTGCCCAAAGCAAAGCTGTTAGCCGGTGGCTTCAGAGCACAGAAATGAACCATTTATTTTCTAATTACTATTAATTTGGCAGATTCTTCTGAAGGGTCTGTAACGGATCTCTGCCATGGTGACTTTGGTGAGAGGTGGCTCGCTTCAGCCTCGGCTGCAGAGCCACGGTGTCCCGGTATGGTGTTCACAGCCTTTGTCAAAATACCGTTTCTTGCTAATTTTGCCTAATGCTGTCGGAGGTACTTGAAGCTGGGACTGAGCAGCCAGTGAAAACTGCAGCAGAGAGATGTGTGCGTTCATCCATCCTTCCCTGCCCCCAGGATTCCCCGCTGCCCCGGGCAGTGCAGGGGATAGGGATGCTGCCCTTCTTGAAGGGCTGCCCTGATTATTTTGAACAGAACAAGGTATCTGCTTGCAAAGCAACGAACTGTTGTTTGTTAACCTGAGCTCCCCACGGGCCCACAGATTTTGGGCTGCAACACCAGCTTGCTTGGTGAGATCACCTCTGTTGTTTAATGACAACTGGCCCAGTTTTGTCCGTGTTAGTTCCTAATATGGTTATTTACATGAGCCCACACATATGAACATCCCTTTTGAAATTAAATGCTTGGGTATCTAAGGGTGAATGTTGCGGGGGGGTTTTGTGCCTATGAGCCTGATCCAAGTTAACTGTGCTCCCCTTCATTTTACTGACCCTCACATGGTCAGGAGATAAAATTATATTGTGTTTTTTCTCCCGTGAGACTGCATGGGTGCATAAGCCCGGGACAGGCAGATACAGATGTACCACAAAGAAATAAGCCTCCTCCTTTGGCACGGGCAGTGGCTGAGGAGACCCTGCGAATGCCCTGCTGCAGCGCAGGGGGAGAGGATGCTCGAGTCGAAGCGGGAAATTACTTTCTGTAGCATTTTATCTAAGATCCAGTCCCAGATACTGCGCCAGGACTAGTTGAGTATGATGAAGAACTGAGAGCCAGTGGATTATTTCAAATTGCCTTTTTTTTCTCTGGAGACAAAAGTAGGGGGAAAAAAAGTTCTTTTTAAGCTGTCAGGGCTGTATCAAGTATCAGAGAGTGAGAGGGCAGGAGGGAGCCCTGCGTGGAAGCCCGAAGGGATTTGCTACTGCCAGGGTGCCGTTACAGGGGTCCCAGCCCCAAGGTCGCATCCTGGCCCATCAGAGCAGACGGGCACGGCATCATCGTTCCTTCGTAGGGCAGGATCCGAGGTGGCTGGACACCTGCGAGGCGGGCAACTGAGTCACGGCCGCAGGCCGGGGATGCGGGGGGAGCGGGGACCGTCACCCTCCTCCCTGCCAGAGCATCCCTGCCCGCTCCGTGGGGCTTCACACGGGACTGGGCGGCTCTTTGGGGGTGGTGGACAGGGCATCACCTCCCGCAATTAAGACTTTCTTCATTCCCATTGTCTTTCGGTTTTGAAGCAGCATTTACATTCCTATCCGTTTTTTCCCTGGCTGCTGTGAGGTTTGTGCCGAGGGGACCTTTTTGGAGAACTCCTCTGATAGAAATGTGTTTTCTTGTCCCTTGAAGCTGAAAGCCATAAAGAAAAGAACGACTTTAATGAACAGACCTTGCCGAATCACCACCTTGAAGCTCGAGCTGCTCATGTGAATCAAAACCTGCCGAAAGTAGGTCATATAGTAAAAATGAATTAGGTTTACTTCACATTTTATTGACTCTGCCAGTTTTTCATTCATAGAGGCTTATAGTTAGGAATGTACCTTGCCTTTTTAATGCTAGACTGAGGTAAAAGGGGGAAATACTGTTCTTCCCTCCCTTTCAGCTTGCATGTTTGGGGTGGTCAAGTATGCGATGGACACACTTTCTCTTTTCCCTCTTTATTTATTCTGTTACTCTCCTGCACTGAAGAAGTGCTTAAGCGATGATCAGATCCCATGGTACGTTCACAAGTGGGAATTCAGCCTGGTCCCAAAAGTTGATGCAACACCTAAATTTGTCTTAAAACTTCTGTGAAGGGTTGAAGTGTCTGCAGGCAGATGGATTGCACTGCGTCTCCTTAGTGCTCTACTGAACCAGGGAAACACAGTTGGACCAAGGGCATTTGGAGACTCCAACCCTATTTATCTTGTCGTAATGTTGAGAAGATCACGGGTGGCTGCACCGAGGTGGGCTGCGGGGGACATTTGCAGGTCCAGAGGGTGCCAGGTTTTTTCAAAAGGAAGATTTTCTTGTTGCCCTTCATTTCTATGATTCACTTTCATTATCGGGGAAGAAGTACAAACGAAAATCGTCATAGATTCTTGTTTTATAGAGCTGCAGGTTGGACTCCGGTGCGTGCAAGGGAGGAAGAGGGACCCAGCTCTGCAGCCACATTTGTGAAGGTTTTATCACCAACGCAGCAGCCTGTTTCAATCCTGGGAGTTAACTGGGAGTTTTTAATTCGCTTTTGGGCTGCGTTTATTACGCTATCGGTAATTTAGCCCCTGTTTGGTTTGGCAGTGTGGGACTGCAGCTGCAGTGTGCCCCTTCCCAGAAACCTCTGGGGACGGGGTGGGGGGAGCTGGTGGTTTCAGGCACTGAATACCCGAGTATTTGGAAATGTTAGGAGCAACGCTGTATTAATTTTGCTAAAATGTGGAACTTTTAAGGCCAGTCTGGCAGGGTTTTGGATTGAATGCTGGCTGGGTGCAGGCTTGGCGTGGGGGTGTGTGCCTGGTGGGTTTCAGATAACCTCCGTGCGCTCTCTTTCATCGTCGTGCGATCAGGCGAATTATCTGTTGTTTGTAACATTAAATGAAAGTCAGCGTGGCTGGCGTACAGCAGAGCAGGCCAAGGCCAGCGGGTAATGTGGGTGGGACAACCACGTAAAAGGGTGACTGTGGGACCTACAAGTCACTGCAGCACAGACCCTGTTTAGATGAATTCAGAAGGACTTTCTACAAGGCCAGTTGGCAGGATATGCACATAAAATAGCAAATAAAATGCATAAAATGGCAAATAAATCCTGCAGGTGTTTAAATCTGATGTTGCTAAATGATCCACTGACCCCTGGATTTCCAGATCTGGGGAGTTTGAACCGCATTCCCACAGCAGTGCACGGAGAAGGGCGCGATGGGAGTCGGTTTGGAAAGGAGAGAGGATTTTCAGCATCCAAGCACTGGAGCAGTGACTGTCGAGCCTTGTTGGCATACTACGGGTTAGATACTTGTACTTGGGATGAACTGGTCAGATTCCTTCCCAAACAGCCCAGCTGGTCCTGTCCCTGTCCTTATCGTTGTGAGGCTGCTGCTCCTCCGGCGGGACTGGCTGGGAACACTCGGGAACCGAGGTGGAAGGTCTGGTCAGACTCTTCAGTGGAAGGTACTTAAATTGAGGTGTCTTTGGGATGCGCTGAGAGGGGGAGTGAAAGCCACAGCACAGTAACTAATTCTTCAAGAGACTTGACCAGCATTCGAGATGACGTGCAGCACATCTTGGGGAGCATGAGCGACGGGTTTGAACGGCCAAGGCTGGTGCTGAAGGAGGGGCAGCAAGGACAACTCCTCTGCGCTTGATACCTGTTGCTGACAGGGCTTGGGGCTGGATATGTTGATCATTTCTATCCCTTTTTAGGAGGTTGGAATTCGTTTCCATATTTTAAGGATGATGATGGAGGGCTTTAATGATGTGGTAGATGTTGTAGCCCTGAGATACCGCAGTGGAGACACGGTGAGGTTGGTCTCAGCCTTCAGTGCTAGTGTGGTGGCAGAGTGCCTCCTGGGCTTTTTAACCAGCTGTTTTAACTTTTTAATGTACTAATTAGGATTTAGTGATGTAAACAAGGCGGTGCAGCTCCGTAAGTTTGTTTGAACACTTGGTAACAGCTTGCAGCAGCTTCTTTTGACGTACAGGGAGGTTGTAGCCAGGTGCTCACCCGCTGTGAGCGAGGGCAGTTGTGCTGGGTACCATCTACCTGCCACCCTGCGGCTGGGGAGCTCACGGCTTTGGACCTGAAGGTGTGAGAGCTCTCCTGCCTACCCATGCCCCCCGGGCTGGGCAGCAGGATGGCATCGCGTGGGTTAGCACAGAGAGGGAACGGTCCTCCGCTCCCAGCCTCTGCCCCAGCGGGACCCCCTCCTTGTGAAATAGTTTTGTGGTTTTGTGAAATCCTGGATTTCGGGGTGGTCAGACTCACCTTGTCGTCTGGCGGATGATGGATTCCACCCATTAATTTCTGTGGCTTGAGCACAACTGCACATTGGGCACCTTATTCGGGTCAAACTTTTAATTTTGGTGTAAAGCCTTCAAGCATCAGCAGTTTCACTGCTCCCTCATTAATCCCAGCCCCTTCCCAAGAAGCATTGCCCCCTCCCTGGCAGTGTTCCAGGCCAGGTTGGACGGGGCTTTGAGCTGCTTGGTCTAGTGGGAGGTGTCCCTGCCCATCCATGGCAAGGGGTTGGCACTAGATGGTCTTTGAGGTCCTTTCCAACCCAAACCATGCTGTGATCTATGATTAGTTACTCTCACTTAAAAATGATGCGCCTCGTTTCCCATTAGGCTTTGCCCATCTTCAGTTTGTCGTCGCTGGGTCTTGCGGTCTTTGCGTCTCTTCGGTACCATGATTTCTCCTGAAGCTTCTAGTGGTAAGCTGAGAGGAAGAGGATGGAGAGGAGGCAGAAGCGTTGCGGCAGTGGGATCCTGTGGCCTTGTGTGTGCATGCAGTGTTCTTCATTTAAAGGATGTTTCCTAAGGGAGACACATAGTAACACACAGCATTGAGATTTTATCTTGTGTTTAGGATTTCGGTCGTAGCTAATGGCAAAACTGGGAATGAGGGCAGCTTCTCTAATGACTGATGATTTTTTTAGCTGCCTTCCTATATCTTCTGCCTGTTATATACGGTACATACTTTAAGGGAGTGAAAAATCCCTACTGATGAATTAGGATTTGTTTTGCAACCTTCTCTCTGCAATTATAGCTAACCGCTTTGATCTCAGCTGAAGACCTTTATCCAATGACAGCATGTAAATCTTCTCTACCTGTGGTTTCATAGTTTAAAGAAATAATGCCAGAAACTGGGTGGGAGGAGAGAGTCCCCACTGGTACCCCAGTACCAGGCTGCTGGGGAGGGCACAGCAGAGAGTACAAGTAGCCTCTGTCCTTTTAATTACTGCTGGGGAATCCACACTTTACCTAAAATCCACACATTACCTAAAATCACAGCTTGAAAAAAAAATAAACTATTTAATCTTGCATAACACAATGTGACATACAGACGAAGGCCTGTAAGTAAACCACTACTCTACTCCAGAAAAGACCTTCATTGACTATTATGTGAATAATAAATCTTTCATTTTCTCTTAAGAAACAGTAATTACAAAATCTTCAGCTGCGATGGGTATCTCCTGCTGACAATAAATGTCTGTCCTTCAGCACATCATCAGTATCTTGGTGATGGATGCTGGTGTGGACTACACTGTAGAGATAATATAAAATACTGTCTGTAGTACGTACTGGCAGCCTTTTTATTTATTTATTTTTTTTTTTAAAGCCTTGTGAGTACAGATTAGTATGGTGCTCTGTGTATCCAGGAACACGCCTTGTTTGTCACACTTTCTTTTTTTAACAGTTCCAAGATATTTTTGCTGTCTGGCTCTTGGTTACTAGCAAGGAGCTCCAAGGAGATAAGCTCCACTCTTCGGTAGGTAGGAAGCTGCCTCAGCACTCGCAGCAGAGAGGGATGGCCTCTCTCACTGCTTCGCCAGCAAAATCGAAGTGGAAAACCAAGTGGATCAATGGGAGCCGTAATCCAGTTTTGCAGCGTGGAGCTGGGTCACGGGGCAGCGCAGGCAGCTCGGAGGCTTCGCTGCTGCCTGCCTGTGGGTTCAGCTCCGGCACCTGGAGCCAGCTCAAGGTCGTGTTCGACTGCCGTTCCCTTTCAACCCTGATGGGCACTGACCGTCCTACGATGGGGAGTGGTACACGTAGCAGATGAGGAGATCAAAAAGGAATTGTCTTCAATATACATCTTCATCAAGGCTAACACGAACATTGCTGGAAGGCAAACGTGAAGTCTCTCTGGCACAGGGCCTAGAGCTGGAGGCTTCAGCTCTGCTGCCCAAGCCATCCCTGGGGACGACGGCTCTGCCGCATGTTGGCACGTGTTTGGTTGCTGGTTCCGAGAGATCGTGACTCTAGATAGCACAGACCTAGCACAACAACTGAGCGTATTTGGAAGCAGCCAAGTGTTGGGGAATCAGCCCAGTGCAACTGTAGTAATGGCTGAGAGCTGAACTTCTGCACTCCCGTAGAAGGGTTTCTCCGACTGGGTGTCTGCAATTTTAACACACACCGTTGGATGGAATTTTTTAATCACTCTTACTCGTGCAGTCTGTGTCCGGGGGGTGAGCTGTGCTGGGGAGGATCCCCTCCCTCTCTCCTTGAGAGACAGCAGGCCTCCCATGATACTGCTTGGCACTTCCAAAAGCTGTCTTCAAGGATAGCTCCAGATAGAGACCATTGTGATGAGCTGGTTTTGAACAGAAACCAAAAAATAATTGTGATGAGGTCCAGGCAAAAAAGGAAATGTTGCCAAAACTTTGCAAAGTGCAGGTTTCAAAACTACACTCCTCAGCACAGGCTTGTTGACCACCAGTCTTCAGCCCTGCTTCCAAACCATCTACATATACACCAAGGGTTCCCTGGCTTTAAAACGGGATTCCTCTTTTTGGAAGGAGGAAAAAAAAAAAGAGTATTTCTGAACTCTGAATGCTTCTGATCTTAACTCCTGAATATATGTGCCTTTGAGATGAACATAAAACCGGAAAGGATTTATAGAGAACTTCATGTTTCAGATACTCTACTTGGGAAGAGCTGTGCAGCAGTGAGTCTCTCTTGGGTGCTCAGCTGGGTACCCTGAAGAGCAGAGGCCTCTGCGGTGGGGTGGTTTTGGCTGGCTGGAGGCCAGCCTCGGTGACTGCTTCCCTGAGCTGGGCTCTGGATTTACCTCTGAGAAAGATAAAAGGATAAAGAGATGGAGCTAGGTGGAGCCTGCATTGATTTTTAATTCTCAGACCAGTTCTTAAGAAAATGTCTTTTCTTGTGAAAGAGTTGCAACCTTAGATGGCTGTGGATCTGAATTTACTGACAATTCTGAGATTTTTATTTTTTACATTTTTTTTTTTCCCCCTGGTTTAACATTTTATAATCCTGCGGGAGTTTGGTGGCATCAGAGGGGCTTGGCCTTTGTTTTGGAGAAGGCTCAGGTAGATCTGATTTTCTTGTAGTCTCATTAGTTACAAATCCTCTTTGAACCACCCAGAATTCAGAGCGAATTGGGGTCAGGGTATCGGGTTGTTGCCTGCTTTGGCAGTCGCATCGCAGTACAGACTTTTTCCGCGGAGGGTTCGCGTGCTTGAGACTTGAAACCATCCCGATAAACATCGGGAGGTATGTGTGTGCCTCTGTCAGTGCTGCCGGGGGCTTTGGCCAAGTCTTATCTGTGGTTCTGTAACTTCTATAAAGACTACAAGCGGGCAAGCAGGTGCTGTGCTTTGACCCTGGGATTTTCTCTCTTCTGTTGCCTCTTTTCTAGGCTGCCTATAAACAACTGCCCAGCAGGCACGTGAGAAACACAATATTGGTTTGAAGAGAGCATCAAAATAGGCAAATAACCAACTTTTGTCTTTAATAGTAGCTGCATTTCTTGCTTCCCTTTTCTCTTGTAATGTGTAGTTTCTCTGTTTTTTCTTTTTTTTTCCTTTTTAATATATTTTTACCTTTCCCTAACTGAAATTGTCCTAGTTACAGCTGTCAGATTCTAGCTTTGTGGTGGTCTGATTTGGCAGCCCTGTTCCCTCTTAAAACTTGCAGACAAATGATGACATTTAACTTGCAGGATCCTCTGGTTGCTCTAGACTGTCACAAGAAGATGAGGGTAATTCATGTGAAAGCAGAACACCCAGCCGTCTTCTAGGAGAGGAGCCGTACAGAGTACGAGGATGGAGCAGGTTTTGCTGGAGAGCCAGAGCCCCTCCAGTTACGCACCCGCGTTTAGGCCATGCCAAGCGTACGCTGCACGCTCCGGTGTCAGTGGTGGTCGCATGGTGGTCTGTGTCCGTCCTCTGCTTGTTTTCTGGAGGTGCAGTCAACTGGGCACCACTTCATTGCTGCTGGTTTAAATCCCAGATGGAGCCGTATTGTTCCTCGGAAATGAGCGGAAATAACTTGCTGAGATGACTGCCTAAATAATTTACTCTTGGAGGAGCATTCTTTGTGCACTTTCTGAAGCGGTGATGAGGAAGGAAGTAGGATGCTTCTCCTACACAGCAGCATGTTGAAAAACATCTCTACTTCTTTTGCAGTGATATGAACAAAATTTGCAGGCCAACTTAATGTTCTGCTACCTCATGTCCGGTGACTGATGTGGTCCATTTCAGATTCAATGTTTTTCTTCTTCTCTGGAGCAAAAACTGGCCTTGCCTTTGTGGCTGGTGACAGAGGAGCGCCTGGCATTTCCTGAGATGATTCATCTCCTGCCATGTTGATGCATTTGGGATGACTTTGGGCTCTGTGGTGGTTTGGTAGTTAACTGGGCATCTTTCTGAAAGGGCTTTCAATAGTGACTCCTTGTGCCTTTTTTTGCTGTTTAAGTCTTTGAACTGCCATGTTGAGAAACTTTTGTTTGTGGAAAAGGGAGCTTCTGGGTTTTCCTTGCTGCAGGATTAGTCAGTAATGCCCAGTGGGCTACAGCTTGAAAAGAGGCAGATGGATGTGGTTTTAAAGCACAGGACTTAAGGTTGAAGAGCTGAATGTTTCTGCGGTGCCACATGTTTTCAGTGTGATCTGGGTTGTTGACCTTTCTGTGCCTCCCTTGGCTTATCGGTCCCGCCAGCCCAACGGGGACATTGCTCACTTTATTACATTTCTTGGGTAATGGATGCCAAAACTGCATTTTCTAGTCTGTCCTCCTGCCTCCCCGGGGAGTTGCTGAACAGGCTTGTCAGCCTGGCGAAGCTCTGCATGGGTCCTTGGTGTAGTACGTAGGGTCTGGTTGAGAAAGGGGCTGCGGGGTCCCGGTCCTCAGCCGCAGGAGGGCTTCGTGGGCATCGGTCCCCGCAGGCGTGCGTCGGTGCAGAGCATCGTGCCTGCAGCTGAGGAGGAGCCTCGCAGCCTTCACGGGGCTGTTGACAGCTCTGATGCTGGCTCTGCATTTCAGGAGCATTTGGAGGAGATCACATCTCCTGTGGGGTCCATCAGTCATGGACCCGTTTTTGCCTGTGCAGACGGAAGGGTCTAACGAGCGAGTGGACTTTTTCTTGGGAGGGAGCAGAGGCTGCGCTTGCTCCTGGGAGTTCATGGCACATGCCCCAGCATAGGAGCACGTTCTATAAGCCAGGCAGCGTGGCAGTTTGGTGTTTGGGAATACGCTTGTTTAGCGGAGTAGCCTTGTGCTCTTCGGTGAGCCACGTAAAGGAAAAGGTAGGTCTTTGTGGTAAAACACCGTGATCTGGGTAGTGATGTTACAGTAATTACAATATGTACTATACTCTTGTTAGGGACCACATTACTCAGCCTCTCCGCAGCCCCACAGGGAGCGCGCAGGAGAGGAGGAGCAGGTAATAGATAACTGCAGTAGGAGCACTGTGAATTTAGCTGGAGGTGATCTGCAAAGCACCCTTGAAAAAATACCAGCGTGGATAGAATACCTCTGCACTGGTTTTAAATGAAGCAAACAGATGGGGTCAGAGCTGTTCCCGTGCTTTCCACAGTTTGTGCCGTACTTGTGTCACCAGGCTGGATCCTGCTCTGTTCGTACCTGTCTGCACCACGGGCTTCTTACTGTAAGAAAAACAGTCCCTTTTCAGCGTGGCTTTGAAAGATGCTGTTTTTCTGACTGAATACCCAGGACTTAGCTGTGATCTTCACAGAATTACTTTTGTACGGATGGTTTGATGTTGACCTTGGCTGTGCTGTTATAAAAAAGCCATGGTTTTATGAAGGCTGGAGTTCATGGAAATAATACTAAAATTCTGTTTATTGTTAATACATGAAAACCCATGCTGAAGATGAAAACTCATCTTACAAACTGCTCTTTAAATTATACCCATGTGGTCTTCAACACATTCTGCTCGACTAAACTCTACGAGGCTGCTATTTTGCATCCCTCCCCTCATCCCCCCTTTGCTTCCCGGGCTGTTTGCTTAAACACATTCCCGCTGTTGGGATGAATGAGTTCTGCTGCTCCTTCCTCTCCCAAGTGTCCAGGAACATATGACGTGTCACGGATTTGCTGTAGAAGCAGCAGAACCACTGGGCCCTTTTCCCCAGTGAGCAGCAAAACCCGACAAGTACCATGCCCATGCCGTGGTCAGGTAAGGTGTCATCCTAAACGCTTTGGCTGTTACACGTCCTGCTCTCCTGCTTCTGCCACCAAACCGGTCAGTTTTGGGCCAGGAGGAATGGATGGTGACCTCAGGGAAGACCACCCCAGTGTTGTTATGCCCCTGTGGTGCCAAAAGCATCCTCCCCTTTGGTAGGCACTGCTCTTAGTGGGTTTTTACTTCTCATCCGTAACTGTAGCGTTGTCAGTAGCATCGGACGTCGTGGTGCTTCTCCAAGTGCCGTCAGCATCGCTGCGGCAGGGTCCTTGCTGTCAGTGCTTGGAAAGCAGTCAAAGGCTTTGATGTGTCAGGTCAGCTGAGCTCAGCGTAGCGTGAGGGTTCATTTGTGCCACCTAAACAAACAGAGTTTTACCCCGTCAGCTTTGCTTTTCTTGCCTGCTTTGAGAAGAGCTAGCGATGGTGTGTGCAAGGCAGCCCTGATGGGGAGAGATGAATGAGTGACGTCTCTAACAGACAAGTGGCCATGCCAGAAGGACCTGGTGGTGGACACCCTGCGCGTTGCCGATGCCCATCCCCTGCGCAAGTGTCAGAGCCCTGTCTGTGGTGTTCTCTTGTCCTCCTTAATCCCTTAATACCCGTTTTCTTCTTCACACCTTGGGAATGAATGGCATCAGTCCCAGGATCGAGGTTGAAACAAGAACCTCCTATAAGATTGAGACAGTTTTCTCTTATGAGCATTGTGCATATACACTAATGGCTGTAGGAGTCAGGAGCAAACGACTGTAATGAAAACGTTGCTCTAATGAACCACCGTGTTCTCACACACTGTTACAGGAGAATCCCAGAGCGTGTTCTGTTGTGTATTTGCAAGAAATAGATGGGCAGAAGGGACCGTAACTGGGACGGGTGCTCTCTTATCACACTGAAGGAGAGAGCAATCTCGTACTTGCTGTTCAGAGAAGCGGGATGCACCTATATTACAGCAGCAAATTGAAACGTTGTGGGTAGAATATTAGGTTTACCAGCCTGGAGAATGCCTCCTGGAATTCAGATACAGTTGCGTCAATAATAGAGCATTAAAATTTGATAGCTCTTGGTTTTATTGAAAGTCTGAACTATTGAAGCTAGTTACCAGAGCACGCTGTTGGCCTGGCGGAGGTGGTGGAGGGTCACCGTGGTGGCTGGTAGAGCATCCACCAGCATCTGTGGGCAGCAGCCTGTGTGAGTGGATCCAGGGTGGCCCTGCCTTGGGAGGACCACGTGGAGGTCTCTTCCAACCTATATCCTTACGTGTTTAAAAAAGCAAAAAGTGGGGGCACTGGTTTTGTCCGTGAAGTCAGCAGGTGTGAGTAACTCTGGCTGAGCAGAGATGGTCTTGTTTTAACTCCGCTGCTTTCTGACTGTGCCCGTATCTGAGGTGGGTTACCAGATGGCATCCCCGTCAGCAGCCCCAGGGAGCGGGTGAATCGGGTGGCCAAGTGAGCATCCCGCTTCCGCGCCGTCGGTACCACGGGATGTGGCACACGCTCCCCTCGCCGCCCCTTCGCCCGTGGGCAATGGCCAGCCGCCGGGATCCGAGGGAAGGTCTCCGTGTCACGCCGAGCACCGTCACCTTTCGCTGGCAGCGCTGGCTGGCTGCTGGCCTGGGTTCAAGCCACCGGTGTTTCCCAGGCAGGGCTGGAGGTGGGGGCAGCAGGGCTGACCGGGCACGCCGCATGCCTGCGCTCAGCACAGATCATCCCGACCGCTCGCTTCGGAAGGTTTATTATTTTTAGATGAAGCAGGAGATGGGAATG
>KL289506.1:13272-28465 GCA_000699545.1 Podiceps cristatus
CTGCCAAAAAAAGAACATCTTTCAGGACTTATTTTAAGTTCCAGCCCTGTCTCGACACAAGAGCAATCTACCTGGAATTGATAAGTGATATTGCACAGGGTCAATAAGGCTTTTGTAACACAACCGTGAAGTATGAAAAATACTTCGTGACTGTTAGAGGAAATCTGTTGGGGCAAACATCAGGCTTAAAAAATAAAGCAGGCGTTTTACCCCTAGAGAAAGCCGAGTACTGGGTTTTTAGTACTAGTACTAAGAAAGTCTAAGGTACTTCTGATCGTTTGAGGGATAAATTATGGCAGCTGTATTTGCACTGGGGTTATTAATGCTCAGCGCGTGGCTGGAAGGCGCACAGCCCTCCGACGGGAAGAGCAGTGGAAAAAGCCGGAGTGCTGGCGCAAGGACAGGCAGAGCTGCTGGCTGCTACGTCCCTGGGGTTGGTTTTCTTTCTCTTTTTTTCCCTCTCTTTTCTCTTTTTTTTCTCTCTTTTCTCTTTTTTTCTCTCTTTTCTCTTTTTTCTCTCTTTTCTCTCTTTTTTCTCTCTTTTCTCTTTTTTTCTCTTTTCTCTTTTTTTCTCTTTTCTCTTTTTTTCTCTTTTCTCTTTTTTTCTCTTTTCTCTTTTTTTCTCTTTTCTCTTTTTTCCTCTCTTTTCTCCTTTTTTCCTCTCTTTTCTCTTTTTCCTCGCTTTTCTCTTTTTTTTTTCCTCTCTTTTCTCTTTTTTTTAAAAAAAATCCATGCTTTCCTCAGTTTCATGAGTTAAACCCACGAGTTGTTTCCTGGGTTGTTTGGTGATACTCTTCATCTTTCTGAGACCTGGTGATGCTTCGGAGCAGTCCCGGTGCGGCCGCGCAGCAGGACCCCAGGGGACCAGCAGGCAGCGGGTGCTTGCTGCCTGCCCCTGCCAGGGCCCAGCTTGCGTGCCAGGGCAGCGCGAGGCTTCCCCAGCGAGCAGGGCTGGGCATGACGGGCGCCTTCGGATTCGCGCTTCTGTTCTTGGCCCTTGCAACCAGAAGATAAACTCGGGACTTACAGGGTAAAGACAAACGCCAGAAGCACACCCTTGAGTTATCTTCCGTGACATTATCGCTGTGAGAAGTACCTTACAAGGACATTATCACATCATTTTGCTCTATTATAAGGACAGCAATAGAGGGCTGAGGAGGAATATGGCATTTTTGTGTTGCACGGTGAGCTTAATAGGGATAACTTCCCCCCCCCAACTGTTAAGTTGCATTAAAAGTTTTCAAGACTTGTAAAATTATGAGTACATTTAAAATTTCTGGAAGAGAGGTAGCTTTTCTGTGTCAAACTTTTTGTGTACTTAATAAGCAAAGCATTTAGAACTAGTGTTCGTTGTAGCCATGGTGAACCAGGGACAGAAGAAAAGCCGGGTTTGTAGCGAGAGGTAATGTCTTTTATGAGAACAGCCACAGAGCTGGAGAAGATGCCTGAGCTTTAGGGCATGCTCAGTCCTTTCCTCAGTCTGGAAAAAGACGATAAAATTATTTTAAGCAGTCTGCTGACCGCGTTAGGCAGGATCTAAATTGGTGTCCCAGGGCAGCGATTTAGTGAGGGTGGGAGAGCCTGGTCTATCCCCACACAGGGTGGCTGGGGTTTATCTGCCTCCGTAAGGAGATCCGAGATCCTTGGGTCGATGTGAAACCCGCTGAGATCGGCTGGGAGGCGTTAGCGGTCGCTTGCGTTGGGGGACGAGGTGTGGGCAGCCTTATTTATGTCCCCGTCCGGCTGCTCCCGCAGAAGACAACTTGCAGGTGTCCCTGGGAGGGGGGAGAGCTGGCCCAGCGAGCTCAGCTTTCTCCTTGGCTATCAGTGCTTTGCTTCCATGACTGAATGTTTTCTGCCAGAAAAATGTTCCCAGCTATATTTTTTTTTTTTTTCCCCACTGGCTTTATGGAAACACTGTGCCTTTCTTCTCCTGTCATCCCAGCTGGTGCCTGCCCTTCCTGCGCATACCAAGTCCTCCCTTCGTCGCTGATAGGGGCTGCTCAGGCGCTCTTGGTCAAAATTGGTTTGCATTAGGGGAAAAAAAAAAATACGCTTTTATGCAAATTAAAAGTTTGTTGTCCATGGAGAGGCTTGACTTTGTTTTCATGTACTTTCTTGGAAGGGAGGGTGGAGGGTGAGTGTGTGCAGCAAGCCCAGAGCCCGTGGGTCCCACCCGGGTGGGACATGTTCCTCAGCCCACAGCGAGGATGGGCACCTGCCCCTTGCTCCCCTCAGCACCCTGAAAATATTCAGAATATTTTTAGTGAAATGTTCCAGGATTTAATTTTTTGGAGGAAATTAATCCACAGGAAAGCTTTGGGAGTTTTGTTTTGGTTTTATGTTGTGGGCTTTTTAAAGCCATCTTTAGGCCATGTCAGCCTGGAATTGAGCATGAAAGCAATGATATGCTTTTTAACTGAATTTCCTAAAGAAATGAAGCTGCTGCAACTTGCATGGCTATAGGCGAGGCTCCTTCTCCATCTCCAAGTCAAGGAGATTTCCAGCCTCCCAGCTAATCCCAGCCAGATTTGACAAAAGGGTAGAGGTCTGAGATGGGTGGTTCCGGCAGATTTTCCAAGGACACGTATTCAGAATAAATGAGAGACCCTCAATGCTGCCGAGGGAACAGCTGCAAACACTAAACCTAATTAGGTTATTGAACATCAAAGAATTGAGATTTATGAGTGGTAGAAAATAGGTTTCATAAAACTGTGATGCTTGTTTCTCTTTACCTTTTTAATGAACAGAATCGCTCGCTTATAAAAGAAGCTTAAAGGACCCTGTGTGCACCACTTGTTTAACGGCTTGTAGTGAGCCTTGATGGGAAAGTGACCTAGTTCAAGTCCCCGGAGGCTACCGCAATAAAAATGATTATGAATAAAAATATTTTTATCACCATATGGCAGTTTCAGGCATTGCATACATACATAGCCTGCGACCGTTTTGTCCAGAAATGGTGAGCTTTCTCTTGGCTAAATCCATCTAGCAAAGGCAGAAGAGGAGAGGTTGCCATTATTAGTATTCTTCCCCGTGAACCGGCTGCAAAATCCTGGGTTGCTGGAAAGGGGAGGATGGGTTTTGTTCTGCAGGCTGCCCTGGATAACGTGCTTTGGGGAGCTGAAATCCTCCGATGGAACAGAATCCGTTTTGCAGGTGCAGAGCACTTTACGTTTTCCTTATAAGCCCAAGCAGAGATTTAATTGCTGCTCTTCAGAAGTGCAAAACAAGAGAATGTAATAATTAGAGCTGTCAGGGTGTCCTTTCTTTTATGCTGATGCTGACATTAGCTGGTTTAAAGCCTATTTTTAACCTCTGCAGCGTTGAACACTTACTGTGTATTTTCAGTCTGGCTTTATTTGTTTCAAACTTTGTAAATTTTAAGTAACCTAAACTGGAGGAGGTGGGGAGAAAGAGGAAAAACTGCATGAAAATAGGAAGGAAGGAGGAAAAACCAAATTAAATGCAAAATATGCCAGTAAATTATGTTCACCTTACAGTGAGGCTTTTTTTTTTTTTTTTCTTTTTATGAGCCTGCTTCATTCCCTCTAAGTGGAAGCTAAAAAAATCTCAAAACATAAGGCACTGAGCGCCTGGTAAGATAAATATTGTGTTTAACGTACCTTCAGACAATGCCCTGGATACTGCGGGCTGCAAGAGGACTGTTTTTCTGCTTAAATACTTGTGGTTTTATCAGACTTCATCCCTGACCCCTCTGGGGGTTACCCCGAGGAGCCAGCAGCTGTAGTAGCACTGATGGAAACCGGGTAGGATGTGCTGTGCTGATTCAGCGCTTTGTATATTTTATATATATGCACATATGTATATAGATAGATGGGTATCTGTCTATATATGCCTAGCAAGTGTCGAGAGTGACCCGCTGCTGCCCTGCAGCTTTACTGGGGTAATGGGGAACTGCTGTTTTTTACTGGAGACTGGAGAAGGCTGAGGTGGTGGATACACATCCGTGCAGGGTGCTGAGGGCTTTGCCGTCATGTAGCGAAGGGTTCCTCCTTATCCTGCATGGATAAACCCGAAGGGCACGCTGAAGGTGGGACTTCTTGGGATGTCAGAAAGGTCACAGTCCTTTGGGGCAGGTTAAGTATCTCCTTTATATCGAGGCCGGGATGGAAGAATAGCAGTGCGGTTGTGTGGTCTCAGTCTTGCTAAATTAGTGCCAGAATGGGATGCTCAGGCAGTCTCACCACATGGTGTTGCATATATAGGTTTTTTTTCCTCTCTCTGGCATTTAATTTTTTTTTTTTTTTGGCACCTTTCAGCACTGTCAGCAGTTCCTGGAGGCTGCAGAGAGAGGTGGGGATGGTTGGTCAGTGGAGGACTCCTCTGATGGTAGAGGGGACCCTGCCATGTTGCTGGGTGGACACTCAAATCTTCCAGAATCACAGAATCCCTTGGCTGGAAAGGACCTTTAAGATGGAGTCCAACCGTGCCTGACCACCACTAAACCATGTCCCCAAGCCCCTCATCTGCCCGTCTTTTAAACACCTCCAGGGATGGTGACTTGACCACCTCCCAGGGCAGCCAGGGCCTGACAGCCCTTTCAGTAAAAAGAAACGTTTCCTGCTGTCCACCCTGAACCTCCCCTGCTGCAACCTGGGGCCGTTTCCTCTTGCCTGTAACTTTGGAGCAGAGACCGACCCCCCTCTCAGGCAGCTGCAGAGCGAGAAGGTCTCCCCTCAGCCCCTTCTCTCCAGGCTGAACACCCCCAGCTCCCTTGGCTGCTCTCACAGCACTTGTACTCCAGCCCTGCCCCAGCTCCGGGCCCTTCTTTGGACCCTCTCCAGCACCTCAATGCCTTTCCCATACTGCAGTGCCCAAACCTGAACCCAGCACTCGTGGTGTGGCCTCACCAGTGCCGAGTACAGGGGGATGATCACTTCTCTAGACCCCTATTCCTGGTGCAGGCCAGGATGCTGTTGGCCTTCTTGGCACAAAATCTTCTGGCTGTAGCTGGAGAACCCCAACAGAGGCGGTGGGAGTCTGTCCGATGGCGCATGTTAGCCCACCCAGTCTTACTGGAGAACACTGAAGGTGGTGTTTGTGGCAGATTTATTATATGTTTTTAGAGTTTCTTGGCATGCATGGCTCATTCTCCACTTGCCCTGCTGGTTCCTCACGGATGGATTAGAGCGTCATTGTGCCGCTGCTCCTGGCCCTTTTCTCCCACAAGGTATTGACATCCAAAATATGGATTTCTAATCCTAAAATTACAACTTGCCCTTTCAACATACAAAATCAGTTAGTTAATCTCCAAATAGTTCCCCAGCCCCTTGTTAGTCACTTTGTGCTGTTACGCTCTCAGCAGAACCTTTGTCCGGGCATTAAAGCATGAATGTTAAATACACCCGCTGTTTTTACTAAGCCGGCTCTGAACCTGCGGACCCCAAAGAAGGACGGGGTAGCATTTTTATGAGCCCTTGAGGAAGAGCTGCCATCTTCACGTTAAATATGGCAAGAAGAAACACGAGAGGTGTGTTAACTTGGGGGAAACGATGGAGCTTTCTGCAGATGAAGTGAGCCCCACGGGGCTCAGTGCTGCATGGGGAGTTGGCTTCACTTTCTCCTTCTGGAAGCCTGTTGGTGTGTGCTGTTAGACCCGGTGATCCTGACCTTCCTCTTACGCGGGGGAAAGTGAGACGTCGGAGTTACTGAGAAGCACTGCTGTAAATACGACCTGAGAGATGGGGTTGAAAACTTCTTCCCACGAGGCTGACCCAGCTGTAATTTGTATTTTGTAACCACAGTTAAACCAGAACCAGGCTCCCTCCATAACGAGCTCGGTTACTTGCCTATCATGAGCACTGTGTTTCTAAAAGCTTTTGAGTTTCGGAGTTTTTTGTTACCAACTCTTTCTGAAAGAGCAAACTAGGACTGTGCTATTAAGATCACTGATTTTTTTTTTCTCCTCCCTCCCCCAGTAGTCAGGAACCAAATGGGCATTTCTGCAAGCACCAGAACTAATAAACCTGGTTTCCTTTGTATTTATGTCTCTTGGTTGATTGAGTACTTCCCTAATTAAATTAGGATTCTATTATGTCTGCTTATACCTATAGTCTCTCCCTCCTATTACTTTCTGGCAACATAGAGGCTGCTATAATTGACTGGAGAAAGGGGCCGACGGGATTAAAAGCTGTTGGAGATAAACCTCGTGAATGGCTGCGTCCAGCATCCTTCACCACCCAGCTGCCTGTTTCCATGAAGCTGGTAGAAAATAATTATCTTTGATGTCTTTGAAGTTAGCTAATAACATTAAAATTCACAGGCATGCACATATGCATGCAGCCATGTGAGTCGGATCTCTGGGTACACTTATTCCCGAGGAAGCTGGGATAAAATGGTGGAGGGATGGGGTCTTTTTAGTCCAAGCCAAGCACAGAGGATTTTGGGTCGCATGCTTTGCTTCAGAAGGCAAGGAATGCGTGCGATCCGCACATTAAAGCGTGGTTCAGGAAATGGCACGGTGCTTTGTGCGCTTGTGCTTTAGTAGCACTGTATGTAAGGGGAATCAGCTTAGAAGTGAATGCTGAAGGGTTTTTTTGGAAGCACCAGCTTCCCAAATGTGGTCTGTACCCAGAAGAGCAGGCTGTGCCTTGAAAATCGACTGCCTGAGCACTGGGGTAAACCTTACCAGTTCCGGGGCAGGCGGGTAATAGGGTCAAAAGCAAGTTAGTAGGTTGAAGGATGGTGTGAGAGCTTCCTCCGTACGTTACAAAAATCGTGGAATGATTGTAATTCATGCTGGAAATCAATCTTCAGCCTGAAATGCTGGATCAGGCTTGATGGTTTAGAAAAGATGGGAAAATCGAGACCTTGCATGGTGGATACCCACATGCATATAATGATCTGGCTTAAGACATGGCAGCAATGCTCAATTAACCTTTTCTTAAAAAAAGAAAATAAATAAATAAAAGCCACACAAGGATGCAGAGAGAACCGTAGGACTGCAGTAAAAAGTGAGTTACCTGAGAAATGTGACTCTATATTTGCACATATGGCAAGAGGGAAGAATTGCTTAATACTGGTATGGCAACATGGCCCACTTCTACAAAAGGAATTGCATAAATAGAAAATGTTCTCAGCCCACCTTTTTGCCCTTTCTTAAAAGTATATATACTCTTCTACAGGATGGGATAATTTTGCAGCCTTGGAATGGCTGTTTGTTCATTTCTCATTAACTAATTAGATGCACTGTTGCTTTTCTGAATTACTCTGGTTTATTCTACATGCTTTTAGGTGCTTTTAGTTTTAATTTATGTTGGGCCCAAGTGCAACAATCAGGGATGTATGGTTGGGGGGAAAGAGGAATCCTTCCATCAGTCCTGTTCCTGCACCCGCCTCAGGATGAAAGCATGGGGCTAGTGGCTTTGAGCAAGTCCTCTGGCACCTTTATCGGATAGATACCTTAGCAGGTACCGGTGGATACCTCGCCATCCTTACCAGGACTGCAGTGGAAGAGGAAACGGGGAAAAGCGGAGTGCGAGAAAGGGAGGAAAATGGAAAGAATGAAAATAAAGAGGAAAGAGGAGGAAGGTTAGCAAGGAGGTGTCAGGTTCTCACGGGGCTTCGAAAGCGGGAGACCAGCAGCTGTCAGACAATGCCGCAGGAAGCCTGAACTTGTATTTTTAGGGCCACTTGGTTTTGTACTTTACTGTAAATAATGGGTTTGGGGGAGAAGTGACTGCTCTTCCTGCTGCCCGCCCCGCTAGGCTTTGTTTCACTTCTGTTTTCCTTCCTCCCGACCTCAGTGCTTGCAGGGCGACGGCCGTTAGCGTCCTCCCACCCCGTCTCTCCCGGCACTTCTCCCCAGCATGGTGCAGCATGTCAAGGTGGCATGTGAGCCGGGGAGCCACCAGGTACTGCCTGGGGTGGGCAAGGGCCCAGCCTGGCCCCTCGAAATCTAGTTTAATCAGCCAGTTGTTTAATAGTGATTTACCAAATTGGCAACCTCTTGACCCAGGGCCAGGTTTGCTGTACATCAAAAGATTTTCCTTTATGTTCATAAGTCAGTGTTTGCATTTCAAGTGGCTCTCAGTTCAGAGCAGAAGAGCAACAGCTTTTTAATCCAATTTGCATAAAATTGTTCAGGGAGATGGAGTGCTTGTGGTGTTTGGAAGGACAGCTGTATTTTTGACCTGTTCGCTAAGCTTTCAGAAGGAGAAATTATTTCAGATTTCCTCGAAGTGTTTTCAGGCTGTCCAGGAGTTTCAGGGGAGACCAAGATCTCTTCTGTTGTCACGTTGGGTGCTCTTCACTTCCTCTTTCTGACGTATTTTTTAGCAGAACTGGGACACGTGTACATTAAACCACAACACAGTGCGTTACTGATGGTTTTGTTGAGGCAGGTTATGAGTACTTTTTAAAAAGACTCTTCCCCAATTAGCATTTAAGACAGGACTACGAGGATGACTTTCATTTGTCATCAGCATAAGCCTTTTCAGGAGGGATGGGACCATCATTTCCGGGCATATTAAGAGGCTGCTACAGATGGCATTTCCTGAGCAGGTGTAAAGAGCTTTTCCCAGTCTGCTAGACCTTCTGAAAATCTCTTCTTCTTAACAGCTATCCTCCATGACCATGAAACCCAACTCCCCGTCAGCCTTTCCTGGAGGGAAGAGCCTGACTTGGCCATCATTCAGGTTAACTTAGTTCAGGTGGATCTACATCTACATGTAGGCGGTTCATCCCCTCTGTATTGCCGTTTATCTTCAGGGTATGTTTTATTTGCTGAGTCCCGTTTCTTTTTGGTCTACCACATTCATGCTTTGAGATCCCATGGAGACAAGGAACGATACTGCAACGGAAATTTTAGGGGATGCACGTGGGGTGAATAGGAACTGGTTATATTGAAATCTCTGGTTCTTCTTGATCTGAAAGGTACTGGGAACAGCAGCCTTCAGGGAATACTTTGGCTCATCTCTTTCAGAGATGGGTAGGAATTTGGAAATCTGGAGGAGGGAAACAAAATGTGAAAAGCTTAAAAAAAAAAAATAAAAGAAAGAAAATAGACTTGTAGCACAGGTACCTAATCCAGTCCAGAGAATTGTGTTTCAGAAGTTTTGACGAGGGCTCATTCTTTTGTCTGAAATTACTCATCTTCCTCCTTTGTTTAATGCGCTGGAGGCTCACGGCTTGTAGGCAGGGCTGATGAGTTGCGGCTTCTGCAGTCATCTCCTGTGCAGTCGGTGGTGCTGCTGGTATTGCCGGTGACTTCACTCCTCGGTCACATCACCGCTGTGAGCATTAACCACAATTATTCACTTGTAATTAAGTAGCCAGGATGGATTTTAACGGCATTGTGGGCTCTCTGGGGTGAGCTTGGTTACAGGCAACATCTAGAGAAGCTGGAGTTTGGTGGGGGTCAGCAAGCCTACCTGGGTGAAAGGCAGGAGCGGAGGGCTGGAAAGGAGGGCCTGAATTAGGGGAAGGGTCTGCCCTAGGTCTGCTTTTTCCCAGCTGAAAGCTTTCTCTCCACACTTCCATGTTTCACTTGTGAGAATTAGCTTATGCAACTTTTAAATCCTCAAATAGTGGGGAGGGGAGGGAGGAGGTTTAAAGGCCAGACTGGTGGGTCCCAAGCCAAGTGTTGAGGAGCGCTAACATCTATCCTGGTGGAACTCTGAAAGCCATTTTGTTGAAGGACAGTGAACATTTGCCGGTGAGGACACTGCTACATCACCCACACAGAAAGTGGCCCAAAACTTCCTGTGGTCTTAATCTACTCTGTACTGACCTGAGAGTTGTCAGTTTGAGAAGGGCTGTGAAGACCCAGTGCTGGGTAGGGTGGCTGGGCCCTGCTCACCGCGTGCTTCCCGTTTGCTGTTGTCTTGATTGCCATCAGGGAACACTTGATTGAGAAGTCTTTGTCCTGCTGTCTTCCCTCTTGATGGTGATGACCTGAATACAGACTAGTTGAGTGTTGGGAGGGAACAGACATGATCTATCAGGTTTGTTTTGTTGTCCATGTTCTCCTGTCTAATCTTCCCCTTTTTTGTGTGATTGGCTGAACGGCAGATGGACTTCAGGGGGACATGGGTCTTCTCTACCGTGCCCTGAACATGAGTTCTCTCTTGCAAGTCCGATACTGGAACATTACTCAGGTCTGACTGTCTTTGGGCACAGCTCTGCAGTCCTTGTAACATGACGGAAACCTGCTTCTACCCATTTGCCTGTACTGTGCTTCACATGTTAAAGATGTGTATTCTTACTGGGCACAGACTCATCTCTGTGATATAAATAGCCTCTTTGAACAAAAGAGCTCCTCCAAAAGGGATCTGTGTGCTCTTTCGTGATGTAAAGGAAGGAACACCTTTCAGCCCTCACGAGGACCCACATGTACAAGTGCACCCTGGAGAAGAATGACCTGATGGAGAGACACATCCAGAGGTTTAAGTTTGCAGCCCCCTTCTGTCTGCAAAGGACGGGATTGCTGCTGCCGACCCTGGGGAGCGGGGATGCGGGGATGCAAGGTGGCTCAGCACTGCCTGGGCTGCTGCTGGCCCCTGCCCTCCATCCTTCCCTTGGTGGTCCACGGGGCTTCAGCACCCTATTTTAGGTGTAGCTTACCCCCTGCCGCCTGGCTTCCTCTGTGGTATATCAATAGTAAATGAACACCTTGGTTGTGGGTTGGGTTGTGAGGAGGTGGCTCTGAGGAGGTGGGCACCAGATCAGAGGGAGCATTGCCCTGTGGAGATGAAGATGATCTGGTAGACAACTGCCTGTCATCTCCTGAGCCCTCTCTGCATCTCTGTCCAGGCTTGTCACTGCATCCCGTGCCGGGGAGCGTGGGATGAGTGATGGAGCCCTTACATCTTCCTCAGATCCAGCTCATGTGAGCATGGTCAGGTGGAGGGTGAGGCTGTTGAGGAAAGCAAATGAGATTCATACGAGGCAGCATTTGGGCTGCTGTAAAGGATGGAGAAGCTGGAGAGGAGAGCCAGGTCCTTGGCAGTGGTTTGGTGGTGGGTTGCTAGGTGGTCTCCCATCTCTTCTCATCTTTTGCAATTGGTTTGAGTTGACCTTGGGGATCTCCTTGGGTTTTGGAAAGGACACTGGAAACAAAGATGTCCTGTATTATCCCCAGTCCCTTCTCTGCCTCCAGCTCGGAGTTCCTGATCCCCCTTGCAGATAGGGGCCCTTGCTTGGTGGTTTCTTTGGAGATGCTGAAGACCAGCCGGTCCTTGTGACTCAGCGGGAGGGAGCAGAGACTCTCGCATTTGCTGTGGCGCTGGCACACTCGCTGGGATCACCGGCTGTTTGCATTGAAGGGTTTAATCTGACCCTTGCCAGGTCCTCTAGGAAAATCCTTTCACTCTATGACAAGGCTTCTCTGATTAAAATCATTAGCAAAACCATAGTTTTCCAGTTGCGGAACCACCTCCTCCAGCACTAGAGACGAGTTTGGTCCTTTGCTCTCATGGGCTGCTCGTTTCTCCTCCAGTGCCACCCAGAAATTAGGTGATAATAACTTCATTTTATCTGTTGCCCTTTGTATTTAAGCAAACCTTCCCCTGATCTTTGATAAATGCTGGCAGCTCACCGTGTGCCATTAGGAAACCGTGCTCCACTGGTGGAGCTATCTGAGGCCAGGGCCGAAGCCTGCAGAAGCCTGAGTCATCTTGTAAAGAAGATCAGCTTTTAATTACAATTTCCAGTGCACTTTTTAAGCAGTCTTGTGGAAATGCTGTGTAGGAGCATTTGAATTACAAATGTAAAGAAATTGTGTGCTGCTGCTTTTTTGCCTTTTTTTTTTTTTTTTTTTTTTTTTTTTTTTTTGTAAGGCTGCTGGGAAAGAGAAAGCCTTCTGCTATAGGAAAAAAAAATATTAAGAATTTCTAGAGTGCTGTTGTTTGAAGGTGCAAATCAGAGCCCTAATGCAGAGTATGGCCATGATAGGACGAACTCCTTTTATTCTCGAACATGCTTCTATGCCATCATCTAGGCAAGGCTTTGGAGGCTTTTTGCAATACAGCATCAAGCATTGCACCATCTTTATCGGGGTAGCTGTGGGATTGTTTTTACCCATTTTATTGGGGGACAAAGTTGAGCAGCGAAGAGCCTGGTCTCCTTGCCCAAGGTCAAGTGCAGTTGGTAGGGATCCAGGAATAGTGCACAGCTGCTCGGCACGGCCTTGGCCCTGCTTCCCGGGAAATCGGCCCACGCCGCGCATCGCTGGCTGTGCTTTCCCTCCTTCCTTGGAATTTAAGACTCCGCAGTGTACTTAAAAATCAACATTAACTTAATCAAGGCTCTGATATAAAGGGAATTTATACATCCTGTTCAGTGTACCAAAACTTACCCCCAGCTGTGGGGGTTTGGGGGAGCAAGCAAATTGTCAGGTTGTTTTATTTTCCCATGGAAAAATGCACCGAGGTCTCTTCCCGCTCTTGCGCGTTGGTGGACTTTTACGTATCACCTTTGCCTACTCCGTTACAAATGCCCAGACCCTGAATACCAAGCAGCAAAACAAACCGCGGTTTTGTCCTGCAGCTAGCTCTTGCTGCTGGGAAAGATCTTGAATTTTTAATATGAATCTGCCTGTAACATACCGGTGGCTTTTAGTCTGTAGCCAACACTGATCCTGCTGGTAAAGGGTTAAAAGCCTACAGTGGCCGTGGAGGGGTGGCATGTTGTCCTGGCCATGGGTGATGGGCGAGTGGGTGGCCTGAGCTGCCTTTAGGTAGGAACAGGAAGCAGTTGGTCCAGAGGGATGCTTATGAAGCAATATCTTATCATTTTCTTTCTCTTAGTACAGCTGAAATTGCAGGTTCGTGGTTTGATTCAATGCAGCGCGTGGCCTTGGTTCCTTCCTGACGTGCCTACGGCATGGCATAGTCCGTGTGAGGTTGGATTAGCTGTGGATGAGGTTTCGTGCCGAGCCTTTCAGATTGCCACTAAGATCTTTATCCAGTGGAATAAAAGGCCATCACCCCCTGTCCATATGTGTTCTCCCTGCAAAGCTGCAGGCAGCCGCCGAGCTGCCCACGTTCCGGCAGGCACCCTGCTGCAGGCAGCTTTTTGGGCTGCTTTGAGAGCTTTTTTGTCTGCTTTGTTTCACTTTTCAAATAACAGTGAGTAAAATCCATAGCCTTTAGACGGTTCCTTTAAACTGCGAGGCATCGATTTGTGTCCATACCTGTTATTTCTCTGTAAATAGGACCTTTAATGGCTAGATAGCCCTCCCACGATAACGACGATAACCTCCCATGATACCCACGTCGGGCAGTGGCTGGAGTTCCTCAATTACCAATTAGCGATGTGCTGCGGCGGTGCCAGGCTTGTCCCTCGCGTCCCCGAGTGCTGAAGGTAGCAGGGACACTCGGTCCTTTCTGGCCTCCTCCTGCTCATTCCTGAGCCTTATTGTTCCCCTGCAATCCCTGGTACCAGCTTAACCTTTTCTTCTAATCCCAAATCCTCCTCCTCCCTGCTTCCAGATCTCGGGCTAAAGCCCCCGCCTCGGCTGCGCTGCCTGCTGCGAGGCTGGATGGGCATCGTGTGCAGGGCTGGATTTCTTTTGGTTTGTGGGGTCTTGTAGGGCTCCCTCCTATCCTAGGAGAGCCCTCACACCCCAGTTTCCCCATTTAGCAGAGGAAGGAGGACCACCGAGCACTGGGTGTCCTGGGAGGAGGGTCCTCTGCCAAGCAAGGGCAGCACAGCGTTGCCCTCGGGACGGGTGAGGTCCATCTTGCAGGTCTGTGGGGAAGGCAGGGAAAGGCAGTGATCAGGCCATCTTATTTCTTAATAGAAAAGCTTTGCTTAGCCAGTGTAAAAGTAGGAAATTCCTGCTCGGGAGGGGAGGCTTGGGAAGTGAGAAGCTACAGAAGCAATGCAGTTTAATCTGCTGATCAACTCTGTTGATCCTGACCTGCAGGGCTGGCTTAGGAGAGCCGCAGTGGGGCTGTTAGGCAGCAGAGTCAGAAATCCCATCTTTATCCCAGACAAAGCAGCGAGCGCATGTGTGACATACATCAAGCAAATACAAGGATAAAGCGTCTGCATGTCATTTCTTGGGCTCCCTTTTCCAATAAGCGATTCTAAAATTTTGTTACCCTAATCCTGACTCGCTTAAAGCAGCAGACAGCAGGAAAGTCTCATGTAGGCCTGTACAGCCAAATCAGCGTGTATATCACATAGTATTGCTCTAGGCATGGCTGGGTCTTTTAAATCAGTAGAAGAGAGACACTGTAAAATGTTTGTTGACTACTGACAGTAAGTGACTTGGAGTAGGACAGGATGGACAGTAAGTTGTCAACGCTGCTCAGGGCAGACAAAAACCCTGGAGGCAACTCTGGATGAAGGAGAGTGTGATGCCCATCTGCCTTCAAGTATGTGAGGTCTAAAATTGGTGTTTGAGCTGACATAGGTAGAGATGTGTAACGCAATGTCTGCAGCATCCTGAGTTACCAAGTCATTGGGCTTAGGGGAGCACCTCAGCCCTCCTTAGCACTAGACCTGAGGTTATTTATGTCATTGTCGCACTTATTTTCCTAATGCTAAGACCTGAGTCACCCCAAGAAGTATACTTGAAAGCTTCTGGCAGCTGTGGCATTTTATCCTAAGTCCCATGAAACGTGAATACCTTTATCAGCTTGGCCTCGTTATTTCTACCACTCTGAGACAGCAATGTGGAGTCTTGCTTACGAGTGATGAGTATATGAAGCCCTAATGTACGAACTGGCTCACATGCCAGTCAGTCTTGCCGCGTGGTCAGGAATCAGGGTGGTCAGACCTGCAGCGATCCAAGTGTTAGCAAGACTGGAGAGACTCGAGGAGTGGGGCAGCGGAAGGGTGGTAGGGATGGCTTGCTTAGAAATTGATTCAAGGTACCGGACAAACGTCGTGGCTCCTGCTCTGCAGGTTCAGCCATTGCCAGCAATAGGGCCAGGCCTTGGAAGTCCATCCCAAATTCCTCCTGAATTTGGGGCGTTAGGGTTGGTGCGCAGAGGAACGCAGTGGGTTTGTGTTCAGGGTCCTTTCTGCAGGCTGAGACATGGGGCAGGTGGGGGTGAAGGAGGTGAGAGCCCCATTTAACTGCCTTGATAACCTCTGCTGAGGTGTCTGGTTATCAGATCTGCTGAGATCCAAGGTGGGACCCCAGGAGCTCATCCTGGCTCGTCACGTCTGCAGAGAAACACAGGGCCGTGGCGGGATGTGGGAGAGCATATGCAGCTGAACC
>KL289506.1:28489-39999 GCA_000699545.1 Podiceps cristatus
ATGTGAGGTTAAAGGAATACTGCCCTGCAGTTCTATGGAGAGGCAGAGGGAACGGGGAAAACTTGGGCTGGGAAAGCAGGGTGAGCTGCTCACTCACGTGGGTTAATTCACATGGCCATGGACACGGCCGTTCTATGCCAGTGGCAGTTCAGTGAAGTGCAACGGAAGGCCTTTGTGGAAAGCCACAGACAGCCATAGAGTTAAATTTCCTGGATTAAATGGTCAGGAAATCACCGAGAAGAGATCTGGGCTTTCCTTCATACTCGCTTTTCCTTACACAGGGATGGAAAAAAAAATATCAAAGTATCTCAATCAGCTTTAGGTAACGGGTACCTCGGTGTTGCCTGGCTCACCCGAGGCTGTCCCTGCCACCAGTGCTGCCCGTCCCCGCTGCCGGAGGGGAGGCCGAGCCCTCAGGTTCCCAGCAGTGGTTCTCCCCGCTGTTTGTTGGTTGAACAGCCACCTTGCACTTTACATGCCACCTCCAAAATTGGATCTTGCTACTATGAAACTAGAGCTGAAGTCAAGCAGATGGCACTGAAGAGGTGTTTCAAGAAAGCACATTTCCATCGGCATGTGTAGTGGGGTTTTCCACAAGGGC
This sequence comes from Podiceps cristatus, assembly GCA_000699545.1. Taxonomy (NCBI): domain Eukaryota; kingdom Metazoa; phylum Chordata; class Aves; order Podicipediformes; family Podicipedidae; genus Podiceps; species Podiceps cristatus. Next base: position 29,091 of record KL289506.1, read on the forward strand.
TGTTTTTTAACTCGGCAGCTGTTTGCAAGACAATTACTGATTTGGGGCATGGATAAGGAACGGGTGAAACGTCCCACGTTGAGATGCAGCTGTTTAATGCGTGGCACAGAGAAATGGGGTGCCAAGAGCCTGAGGAGACTGAGGGGTGCCTATGTCTGTCTGGTGTTCTGGGATGCGTTGTCATGGGAGGCAGCAGCTCGCGTTTGCAGGGATGAGCCCTGCCTGGCCCGCAGCAGGGAGCGTGTTAGGAGCAATCTGTTTCGAAGGGACCGTTTTTTCTACGAATACAGAACAGCAGCAGTGCTGCCAAAGCATGTTTTCTGATGCAGAGCTTGCTGGTGCCCCCATGCTGCTGCGAAGGTCTGGACGCAGCAGCTCGCTCCCGTCCCGAAGCAGATGCTCTGAGGTGGTGAGCAGCGCCCGTAGTTACAGGGAAGGGCTTGGGGAGCTCCCTGATGTCCTGGGACGTCCGTTCCTGTATCCTGCGCAGAGCTGGCCTCGCCTCTGGTGGGAACTGGGGCCCTGGAGCTGGTAAGCTCATCCTGGAGTTTGGGTTTGAATGTCGAAACCGGTGTGGTTGTGGCCACAATAAAGCCAGGGTGCCCTGGGACCACGCGGAAATGGTTGCCTGTGGAGCGGACTGGGTTGCGTACAGCAAAAGCACGTGGAAATTGGTGTCTGCCTGGTGTTTGCAGATGTGAAAGCTCCCTGCTGCAGTCCAGACCTGGCTGGCTTTGTGGTGGTCCCCAGCTACATGTCCATCAGCAAGGGTCTGGAAGAAGGTCTCAGCTGGTGGAAGGAGGCTGCGTCTTTCTTGGGCCACCCTCAAGTGGCTTCCTTCAGAGGAGCGGGTGGTCCCGGCATACGTGGGCAGTGCCGTTCCCTCCACAGCTCAGTGCTTCCCGCTGGAAGCTGCAACCTGCTGCTGGCGACGTGGCCTCTGTGAAAGGGTGCCTTGTGGGTCTCTGAAACGGAGACTTAATTTTAGTTATGAATACTGCAGTGTTGAATAGGCAGTGATGTGAAAGAGAAGCACCGTGGGGGTGTTAAAGGGTGGTAATAACATGGCTGTCATGAACTCATGTTATTGGGAACAGACTGTACTGCCGCCTTTGAGCTGCAAAAATGTGCACTTGCAGAGAAGCAGAGGAGCCGAGGGCAGAGGGAGGCCGGGCTGTGCAGGAGGGGAAGGAGCACCCCCAGGGACTGGCCGCAGCCCCCTGCCCCGGGGGGCTGCAGGCGACGGGCTGCTCCCCTTGGCAGAGCCCCACGGGGATTGCCCCCGCGCCGGGAGCTGCCGTGTCGGACTCGCGCGCGCTGGGGGTGCCGGAGCAAAGAGCAGAGCTCATGGGGAGCCTGGGAAAGTTGCAAAGGGTCTAGCAATAACTGGCAGCATCCTTTTCAGTAACTGTCGGCATCCCTTTTCTCCTCTATCCCACTGGGGCTCCTTTGAATCCTGCTGCCTTCAGTGTGGGATTAGCTCTGGGAATATTTTCCTAAGGCACTGCCCTTTTTTTGTTGTTTGTTTGTTTTTTAATACATTGCTCTTCATCAGAAATATCTCTCCTTATTCCTCTGGTACCTCAGGTATCTGTAGGCTTCTCCTTAAACCCACTTTTGGCCTAATTGCTGCCTGATGTTGATCTCTGCTCCATGCCATTATGCTCAGTCCACTCATCTTCTCCCAAGTAACGAGTAAGAGGATGAGAGGGAATGGCCTCAAGTTGCAACAGAGGAGGTTTAGGTTAGATATTAGGAAAAACTGCTTTACTGAAAGAGTGGTCAAGCACTGGAACAGGCTGGGCAGGGTGCCCAGGGAAGCGGTGGAGTCACCATCCCTGGAGGTGTTCAAAAAACATGTAGACATGGCACTTTGGGACATGGTTTACTAGGCATGGTGGTGGTGTGTTGGCGGTTGGACTTGATGATCTTAAAGGTCCCTTCCAGCCTTAATGATTGTGTGATCCTATGATCTGCCCGCCTAGCCCTGCTCTTGTTGAGGCTTTGACCTCCCCGTAGGAGAGCGGTGTCGGTTCATGTGTCCTGGGGAAGCCCTGCCAGATGCAGAAACATCTTGAGATCTGGCCTGCCGCAAGGTTTCCTGTGACGGTGAAGCACAGCTCTTCAAAACCTACAGCTTCAAACACTTGCGGACAAAATCTGTGCACTGTCCTTTGTGTGAGCGTGAAGCAGACACACAACGCCCCGTTGCCATTTTGCTGGTGTTAAATGGTGGCAATACCGCAGAGAGGGGGGAAGTGCTTCCTAACCAGCAGTTTTCCCCGGGTGGGCATTAGAAGGGATGCAAGCCAAATCCAGAGGAACGGTCTACAGAAACTTCTGAAAGATTTGGAGTCTCTGTTGCTGATTTAGGACCTCTTACGCTGGCGGTTTTATCCATGGAAGAGGGAAACCTCTCAGTTCCTCCTGAGCTGGAGGAAAGTTGCTGTCTCCACTCTCCTCTGAACTGCAAGAGATGGGGGATGGTATAAGCACAAGCATTGGTGTCCGGGATGTGTTTCCCTTATGTACAAAGGAGTAGAAGATTATAGTCTTCCTCACCTGTGTGCTATAGTGCGTGTTATTTCTGGAGATTAATAATATGCTAATTTAACAATTTAGCTTGTTAATCTAATAATCCTGCTTCTTTACTTAACGTCAGACCTATTGTGGAGCTGCAGTAATGGAATTGCAGCTCTCCCAGCTGCACGGCCCTGATCAGAGCTTGGATTGATACAGAGGATTAGAAATATTTCAGTCCAAAGGTCGGCTTTGTTCGGTCAACACAGGGCATTAGCTTGGCCCTGTGCAATTAGAGATGTCTGTGCTGGGAGAGGATTTATGCCTTTCCAAGGGGAAGCTCTGGTTGTTCAATGCAAACTGAAGTATTAATAAAGCTGCCTAGAACCAACAAAAAAAAAAAAAATCCACTTTATTTTTGTTTCTCTTTGGGTTTTTTTAGTGTTTTCCACAATTTTACTTCTTAAAATGTTGGAAAAGATGACAGAGGTAAGGGAGGATCGGTTATGAGTAAAATCTGTGCTTGTCCTGCTCAGTGAAGGTGGTCTGCTCTCCAAAAGCCTCCCGAGGGGTGGCAGCAGGTTGGCCAGAGGGAAAAGAGCCGTGCTCAAGCAAGCACCCAGTTTTCTGCAGGAGAGCTCAGGAGGACAGAGGAGCAACCCTGGAAACGTCACCTGGCCAGCAAATGAGATGTCAAGTGATGGGATCGACCTTTTTATCTTTTTCATAGGTTTTCCATTTCTGGTGCCAAAGCGTTGGAGTTTCAGGCATGCCGCCTGTACGGGAAGATGCTGTTTGCAGAGAGAGTGTTGAAGCCTGGGGGGAACAAGGGATGTTTTAGGTAGCCCCATAAGCAGTGGAGTTTGCCCCAAGTGGAAAGAACTGTATCAAGCCAATTGTGTCCTTTAGTGCCTTGGGGCAGTGGGGTTGCGCTGAAGCTGTTTGTGAAAGGGTGACGTGGCGGAGAGGTGGAAACGCATGCCGTTGGAGAGGAACGCGTTGCCGTCGCGGTCGTGCTGTTACTCCCAAAAAGGGCAGCACAAGCTCCCGCTGCGAAGGGCAGAGGGTTTGCTGGAGCGTTTGCCTGAAAGGCAGCGAGGTGGGGCTGCGTCCCTGGCCAGGGTGAGGACCTGGTCCCCAGTCTGTGGGGTTGTCTTGAGCCCACCGGCTTGAAATCCCCTTGCCAGTAGCTGGGGTGAAGTGCGAGCAGGAACAATAAGGTTTGGCCCGTGATCGCTCTGTTTCAATCAAGCAGATAGTTTACTCTTTGTTAAAATAAACTTTTTCCCATCCTGTTATATGACTCATTTTTTCTTACACTCACCTGTTATTTAGAGTATCTGATGTTTTAATTACCTTCTCAGAGACATGGATTTATTTCAGATATGTTTAAAGAGATGTGTAAACCAAGTGCAAAGCTAGAGTACATCATTTATAAAACAGCTGCTTTTGGAGATGGCTGAATTTTCACACTAGGATAAGCCTGGTTTTCCATCAATAAGTATTTTAAGCCCCTTAAACTAGTTGGAGGGGGGGGAGGTGGCACCCTCAAGGTTGTTTTCAATGGGAAATGAAGTACATAAACATGCCTATACTCTGTAAAAGCTGAGAATAAACCACACCGGGTGCTATAAAATGGTCTAATTTACTGCAGGATGGCAGTTTGGTTGCACAGCTCCTGTTGGAAGGCAAAGTTCCTTCTCCTGGGAAAAATGGGATGTAATTTTCGGTGCATTAGTGCTAAAGTGTCTTCATGCTAAAAATCATGGACTGAGTCCTTGAATTGCCTTGAACTACAGGGTCCTACAGGAAAGCTGGGGAGGGGCTCTTTGTCAGGGGGTGCAGTGATAGGACAAGGGGTAAGAGTCTGAAGTTGAAAGAGGGTAAATTTAGGTTAGACATTAGAAGAAATTCTTCACTGTGTGGCTGGAACAGGTTGCCCAGAGAGGTCGCCCTTCTCATCCCTGGAAGCGTTCAAAGCCAGGTTGGATAAGGCTATGGGCAACCTGATCTATCGGAAAGTGTCTCTGCCCTGGCAGGGGGGTTGGAACCAGATGATCTTTAAGGTCTCTTCCAACCCAAACCATTCTAGGACTCTGTCATTCTAAAACAAGGAACGGGTAGGACCTGGACCTGGGACCTGTGTGAAGTTCTGGCCCATCCCAGGAGAGCTCTGCTGTAGAAGGTCCAGAATGCAGAAACGGAGGAGATGAGACTCACCAGTGAACACCTTGACGGTGTGCCTGCAGGAGTAGGGCTTGACAAAGAGTTTGTCGTAGGTAGCACCTATCAAAAATGATATGTTAATGTAGAAAAATGAACTGATGATTTCTCACTTGGCAAAATCTCTGGTGTCCCACGCCGTTCCTGTTGCAGGAAAGAACATTTGTGTGCTGGGGTTGGTGGTGTTGAGGATGTGCTGTCTAATGGCACGGTTCAGAGGCGGGAGTTGGCCAGTAGAAATGGCAGTTGTTGGGTTGCTGGCATCAGCTTGGTGCGTTAGCTGCAAGAAAAATGTAATGGAAGAAAATTAGTTGGGAGGCTTCTGTCCTGCCAAAGGGGTAATACCCGGATTTTTATGAGACTTGCTGTTATTTGTCTGAGTTTACTGAGATTTCTGTACAAAATACCTCGGGTGATACTTCCTCAGCGATGAGGGGTGGCGTTGTGGTCTGGTCCCAGCAAAGCTGTCCATATTGAAATTTCTGCAGTGCCTTGCAAGAGTACCCTAATCCCACTTATTTAATATTTACATGTTACATGACTAAGGGCATTGCAAAATGGCTGGATTTCAATTGTTTTGCTTTTAAAGTATCAGACCTGCAACAGGGTTATTCCATTAAATGCCTACTGTGGGGGTTATGTTGGAGGCTGGATGCCCTGTTCGGGAGGTTTAAGAGATGATGCTCTGCCCGGATGAAGGAAACGGGAGCTCTGCCTTTCTCAAAAGCGTGACAGTTCTGGTTGTGTCCCACTGGTTGCAGCAAGCGGTGGGTCATGTGTTTTGTTGAACGAATAGGAGCAGACAAGAGAAGTTAAGTCTAAACGTGATGGGAAACATTTCTGGGTACAGAAATTGCAGTTTTTGCTTAAAGGTGAAATCCATGCTTGTGCAAGCAAAATTTTAAAAAGCAACAATCAATCATCATCTTTCTCTCCTTAAAACGTGGACTGGAATTTTGGGCCAGAGTATGCAGGTTTTGTGTACAAAGACTGATACTGAGGCAGGAGTTTACTTAGTAAATGTAATGCCTGAATGCATCAATTGATGTTAAAAGGTGTTTACCAATGTTCCCATCGTGTGCTGGTCCATTACACTTTACGGAGTGCGAGGACCACAACCTTTGAATAAAAACTTGTGGTGCCTCCTTCATTTGCAGAAATTAGTCTCAATACTTGACATTATCAAGTTAGTGATAGTTAATATAACATTTTGAGAGTAATTAGGAGCATGAATTGATGCTCAGATCTTTTTGAAGTTTATGGTTGACTAATCTTGAGGCTGAAATGTGGGTTTATACCCAAGTGAACCTTGACAGCAAATCTGGAGAGGGCGGACAATGCATTAGTAGCTCTGATTTCCTTTTATTTGTTTTATGGCGTCGCAGCCATCACGGTGTCTGTGATGGTGCTGAATTTACGAAGATGAAAGCAGGTCTTGCAGTTCAGCCAGGACGTCATGTAGCCAGATGCTTCAGGGAAAGGGGCAGGGACGTGTTGGAGGATATTTGTGTATGTGAGACTTCCAGAGCCGTACCCCAGGTGATGCTGGCAGTGGTCCTTCAAACCTCGTGGTGCTTACTGTCAGCATCCAACATGGGGCGGTGAAAGTGCCTCCCGCAAATCTCCTTCCTCTCCTTGAACTTCTGGGGGGTTCTTTCGCCACCCTGTGTGAGCAGGGAGGAAGAGGAGGATAAACCCATGCTCATGTCCAAAGCAAAGGTGATGGCATGCAGGAGCTTGGGCCCCACGGCAGGATGGGGCTGGTGTTGCCATGTATTGGATGCTGGGACGTCGTGGCAGCTTGGGCTTTGGGAAGGTGCCGGTCCTCCTGCACTCTTACGTACGAGCAGCTGGACGCAGCTCACCCGCCACCGACAAGCGGAAAAACCCCGAACAATGCCAGGAGACAAAGGAGGCAAGAAGACAAAATGTTACAGATTGCTGAAGAGCAGATCGGCTCCCTTTCCGCAGGCAGACAGACGACCGAGGGCTGCTGGCATAGATTATTATGCAGGCAGGAGGCGAGGAGGGCGCGGGGAGCAAGGATGGCTGCAGTGATGGCTGCTCCCCCTCCGGCTTCCTTTGCTCCCGTCGCCAAAAATGTTATTGTTGTTTTAGTCTGAAGGCTCTGAAGTGATTGCCTTGCCCTGGAAGGGTCTCATCCTCCTAAAGGCTTTACCTCCAGGCAGCTGCACCCTCTGCAGCGTTGCCAGGATGAGCTCCCCAGTGCAGGGGCACCAAAAAGAAGGAATTTTGAAAAAGCAGAGAATTTCTGTTGAAATTCTTTGTAGGCACCTGCAGTCTTACCTGTTTTGACCCTCATCTTTGCTGTTGGGGGAGCAGAGGTGACCCCAGGAGCAGGAGTTGGGCTTGTTTGTTGCGTGATCTTGTAGTGGAGGCCTCTGCTTTGGTGGTGGTTTAAAGGAGAAAGCCAACAAGTTTTGGTGGGTGGAGGACACGCAGGAGGTAAAAGCGTATTGCAACAGGGGCTTTCCGGCTCTTTTCTTGGTGTTACTACCCCAGCCCTCATTTGTAGCTTCTTAACAGCAGTGCAGTCTTCGCACTGGAGAATTTAGCACTTGCCATTCATTAATTAACAATTTCAGCTTGCCTTGGCTTTAGCAGAAATGGCTCTGCTGCCCAATCTGGCCTGGTTCTTTTGGAGAGGCTGCAGGGAGACAGGTGCTCCCAGTCTCGCTCCCAACCTTTGGGCACGGACACTTAGTTCTGTGTGGCCAATGTGCTGAGGCAGTTGGTGGCTAATGCCGTCAAAAGGGCTTGTTGCTGCCATGAGATCTTCTAATGCGTGCGGGTCGGATGCTGATTTTATTCCTGTATTGCATCTATCACTTTCAGTTCTCAGTGTCTTTCTCCAACCTGTCTGTATCTGTATTGCAAAACCAAGAATGCCTCCAGTAGGGTGAAAATCAACTGGGTTTTCTCAACTGTTTATGATGGTTTTGTGGCAAGTATCAATGCTGAGCACTGGGTATATCGAATTAAAGGGGCAGTTAACTGGTGAGGACATGCCTGGTTTCCCTGGACAGAGGTGGAAATGTGCCAGGATGAAGCTCAATAATCCATCATCGCAAACAAACTATATGAAAAGCAAATCTTTGTTCCAAAGTTCCAAGGCTAGATACTTATTGGTTCTATTTTCCCTGATTTTTGCATGACTAAGTGTCCCTCATGGCTTGCATTAACATACATTTCAAAGTGGTTTACTCTGTTTTGGTAAATGGTCACACAATATTAAGATGTTACCTTCATCTGTAAATACCCGGGAGGTGTACGGGGGGTGGTGGCAGAGCCCCGGGAGAAGGATGGTGTGGGCACGCAGGGCTCCTTTTTCCCTTGCCGGGTGTTGGAGGTAGGCAGCGGCAGTTGGAGGTTGGCAGCAGCACTCTGCCACAGCAAGGCTAGGGCATTTCTTTAAAATACAAAATGAGGCGGTTATGTGTCAGATGAAGGTGGGCATAACTAGCAAATACATGGCTTGAAATGCCCCAACTTGCTTCCCCATCGCCCTCCTCCATTTCAAGGAAGAGGCAGCGTGCTGTGGTTGTGTCCGAGCGCATCCCCTCCGGATGCTCTGTTGGCTTTAATTAAGGAGTCGGTAAGCGTGTGGGCTTCCTGGCCAAGCAAACAAGGATGAATTTAGGAAAGGGAGGATTTGTTTTTGCACATCACACTATCTAAATAAATGGTGTCTAGCGACGCGCCCCTCCTTCCCGACACCTGTGTCCGGGGGATGCTTCAGCCGCAGTCTGGTGCTGCTGGGCTGCGTTTTATTATTTTTTATGTTGCACATTTTCAAATAAAGCTCTTTTTCCATTGCTAGAACATGCGGTTGCTCAGGACATATAAATTGTGTTAATAAATGAGCGAGGAGCCCTGGTGGGTGAATTGGCTTCCTGGTAAAGTCATAAATTTGGAGAGGATGATGCTGCCTTGCTCCGCAGCCGGCACGTGGGTTTGCTCCCAACATCGTGCCTGGAAGCCTGAAGGGCTGGGGAGAGGTTGCCATGTCTGGTAATTTGGGGTTCCTGCTGGAGGCAAGATGGTGTGAAAGACCAGGGAGGGCTGGGAAACCCGGGCGCGAACCCCAGCTCATCAGCAAACACGCTGGTGAGAGGCGGCAGGGCCAAGGAGCCTGAAATTTAGGAAAAGCTCGTATTTCTCCCTGTTTCTGCCACGCTGCAGCTTGTCCCCTCTCAGCCTCCACTCCTCGTGTCCTTGGTGCATTAATTACCAACGCTGCAGGGCAGGAGCTGCCGTTCCCCGTGTGTCTTCCACGCCATATCCCACGTGTTGGGCTGCGCCCGTCAGAAGTGACTGGGGAATAGGGGCGCTTGCCTTTGCCTCCCGGCTTGGCTGCCGGGATCAGCACCTGCTGGTTTTCCTGGAGAAGCAGCATCTTTTCCTCTGACTCTGCCCAGTTTGTAAGCAGAGCACGTGCCCTCAAATGGGGCGGGCGGGATGATTTGATAGAAGCGATTTTGATGGGATGTTGGGCGATCCATTTCTCAGGAGAGGAGGAAAGGCTGGGAATTGGCTTGCTTGATAGCAATTGTGTTGGGTTTAAGACCCCATCAACAGTTTGGGCTCTTTTATAGTTTATCCCATCACTCCCGGGCATTTTTCTATTAGGATTAATGCAGTCGAGCGCTATGCAACATGCAGTTCATTGCAGTGATTTGCTAATTTTTCAGTTGCTGAAGACCGAGGAGGCTGTAAGGGGCTTCTGTTCCCATGCTGGCTCTGGAGCATCTCCTCTAGATGCACACTCCCTGCCTGTGCCAGCGCTGAGGTTGGGGTCACTTCCACAGCCAAGAGGCAAATCTGATTTTAAAAACCTCTCCAGCCTGCTGACCAAGGCTTTTGCAAAATAAATTAATGAGTGGACAGAGTGTATAATGGTGTCGTACAGGCTTGACTCCCCTCAGGCGTCCCCAGGTCCGTGAGAGCTGGGGCTCGGCCACGAGGGGACCGACGTAGGTGCCGCGTGGGTACCCCAGCCAGCACATTGCCATCGGCGCTGCTCCAGCAGACCGTTTACAGCCGAGTCATGCTCCGTGCTCGGGAGAGGCCCCAAGCTGTTTTTTTGCATGGCTGAGCATTAAAGGATATTTCCAGCACTTGTTTGCCAGGAAAACACAGCATTGAAGGCCCTTTACTAATTAATTGTAATGGCGGGAGGAAGGGGAGGGAATGGCTTTCCCATCATGGCTGCTGTGAAGATGCTCTTGAAAAAGCAAGGGGGGGGGGAGAAAAAAAAAAGGCATGGATGCTGCCAGGGGGAGGAGATTGTTTAAGAATATTGTTCACTGCAAGGAAAACATTGCCACCAAGAAAAACAAACTTCTCCCTTTTCTTTTGCAGGGTCGTCATGTTAAGACAGGCCAGCTTGCTGCTATTAAGGTTATGGACGTCACCGGGGTAATGTATCCTCCTCCTGCATCCTTAAATTACAGATAAGAGGGGAAAGGGGACGGGGTGTGATAACGTGTGGGGGTTGGTGGAAGGTTTGTGTTCCTGGGAAGCAAATCCCCTTTGCCTGAATGCAAAAATGTGCCATTAAGAGGTTTTTGTTTTAATAAATGTGTGAGAGAAAAATAAATCGGGAAGAGTTCTGGAGATTAAGTAATTTTAGGCTGAAACAAAGCAGCATCCAGTTTCAGCAGTGGCTCTTTTGAATGCATTAATAAAATCTGAAGAAAATCATACTAACAGGATCATGTATTCATAACACATTTCAGTTTCTCTGCAGAGCTTTTGTTCACCAAAACTAGGTGCAGGTATTGTTACGAATAACTTTCCTAGGCAAGGTAAATTACTCCTGTGCATCCTACTGATAAAGAGGAAAAAAAGCACCACCCTGGTCTCAGAAATGTGGCTCTCTTGGAACTTGTATCAGACTAAGAGAACCAAGAATTTGCAAGTTATTAAACGAATAACAGGATTTAGGGGAAAAAAATGGTTTCACTATTTCTCAATGTCCACAGAAAAAAAAAAAAAATGAGTGGAATTGCTGTCATCCCTAAAACCTATACAGAAGCATTTAGGAGGGTCACATGAAAATGCTTTTTTTTAAATACATATATTTTTTTTTAAGTGCAGTATTATATCTCCCAAAGTTCCCGCTTACTTAAACAACATCAGGTTT
>KL289507.1:16722-51731 GCA_000699545.1 Podiceps cristatus
AGTAGTGGCCATTACAAAGTCATGACCTCTGAATTCTAAAACTTCCCCATCTTTCATGATTTAAATGTTTATAACCTGAGGTGCCTGGACTGGGAAAGGATATTTGTTCCAGAGGCATGTCACAGTGCTGCCAAGGTAATGATCTTACCCTGAGTAGAGTTATTCTGAAAGAAAAAACAGTACCCTTCTATAGTAACAATTTCTTATTTTCAGGGGCTAGCTAATCTCGGTTAAATGAACTTAGGTGCCTAGAATTAGGAATCTTGTAGAATGAGAGTATGTCTCAGTAAGCAGGCAGGAATCCAAAGATAAACCTAACAATATTATCATTGCTTCAAGAAAAGAAAACCTGACAACTACAGGGTGGAAAAAACAGTAGTCTTTGTCTGTTTGGGTTCATTCCTAAAGGGATCTCTCTCAGCTGTTTTGTACAACTTTACAAGCAAGCCAGTAGTTAAGAAAAATGAGTACTGATGATTCAGCACTTCAGACTTTAATGTTAATTTTTCAGATTTTTCTTTTGTGCCTTTTGTGCAAATCTATTATTTCTTTCCTGTGGAAGTATAGAATTAACCTTATCCTGTAAGTAAATTGCACGAACATTAGACTGAGAGGTGATGCAGCACATGCCTCCTTGAGAAAATCTGAGAAGATATGTTTGAGGCACATTAATTACTGTTAGTCAACAAAAGAGGTATTCTTCAGAGGCTGAAATAGATAATGTCTCTGATTGTCAGTATTGCTTCATTTGAAATGGTTGAATAACCCATGTTCACTATCCATCTTTTCTGGGTGCCATCTTTCTAATGGTACTTCACTGAATGGGCCTGTTGGGTACAAGAGCCCTGTAGTGATTTCTTCCCAGGAGCTGGATGAATGGAAGCCTGTTACTTAAGCTGAGTAGTGGATGGGGTTGGGGGGGAGAGTCCCAGTATCTGCTGCTTGCTATATACGTACATTTGCATAATAAGTTTCATACACTCATACACTCACTCTTCTCCACCTTTTAGTAAGGATCTTGCACTTCAAAGTTCTTAATATTTGCTTTCTTTTTTTATTCTTCTATTTCATAATTCTTGTACTTTCCCTTTCCTGAATTGTTGTCCTATGCCATGTGATGCCTTTGTCTCACTTAAATTATAAGCTGTAGGAGGGAAGATGTGAGGTGCTATGTAAATACAGTGTGGTAGTACATAGAAATGTTTTTTTATCACTTGTTGTTTGTCAGGAAACTGATCACTGCAAAACAGAGCTGCTTGTAAATGGCATCAGCAAGGTTTGGAGTCTGTTCTGGAGATGGCCCCCGCCAAAGAGTCACTCTATTTATGTCCCCCCACAGTGTCACTCTGTTCATACTACCTACTCGTTAAAAGTTTCAGTTTGGTTGAGCTCTTCCCTGCGAATATGTCCGTAAAGGTACTTTCTGTTGCCATCTGTAGTAGGTCTGTTTAGTTTGGTAACCTTGGTTTTTTTTGTTTGTTTGGTTTTTTTGTTTGTTTTTTTTTTTCTAGTTAAGTATTGAACCCATCATCCCTCCAACTGTTCTTTCCGTTAATATATTTGGAAGTTGTTCTTGATTATCTCTGCAAGTGTACCAACCAATAACCAGTGCATCCTGGTCTGGATAGGAAGGCCTTCCTGCCCTCACAATAGGATCTAAACTGCAATGTTCTTTCTTTCACAAAATAATATAATTTAGGTGTCTTAATATACCTCTTGCAACACACTGTCATCTTTTTCTAGGCATTTGTTTCTTAAATAGCAAGCTGCTTCTGCCCACTTCTGACTTTATTCTACCTTTTGTGCACCCACACATCGTGTTTTGACTTCAACAAATGTCAAACACATTGAGTTGGAAAACATGTATCTTACTTGCTTATATTTTCAGAGATGAGGTACTAATTTCACAACCTCATAAAACTAAGCAAAGATACATTAACAGCCTGTATGCTTATCAAATAAGTGTACTTCTTTAAAACCAGCATTTTGTTTATTTCAAGTTAAACAAACACTGATGTGTTCAAATTATTAATTTACAGGGTTGGAGTAAAGACAACTGGATAATGCATTGGCAGGACAGTGGGAAAAGAAGGGAGAATGCTGGGCTGGATAAGACGGGTTTCCTTTTGAGGAAACGAAAGGTTTTGAGCTGCGAAAACCAGCATGTGTCTAAGGCACCAGAGCTTAGTTGAATGAATGCCCCGAAGAGCAAATAAGTGCATGTGAATTGAACTGCGTGAATAAACAGTATTTAAAGAAAAATCTACAAAACCTCAAATCCCTAGATTTGCAGTCAAAGATGCAGAATAGCTGTAGGGGGTGATAGCCTCAGTTACCATTGAGCAGCTACCACAGGTTGGGATAATAGAGGAGACTTGACATGAGAGGTATAGGAGACAAGCTAGAGAATCAAGCTTGAAATAATTGGAAGGGAAGCTAGTGTAAGAGTACAAGCATGTAGAAAGTAAAAACAAGACAGCATAGAGCTGAAATGAATAGCAAAAAAAGAAAATGTGAGAACAGGTGAGAAAGTTGAAGAATAGGGAGAAGTGATCCTCATGTTGCTGTCTGCAGTCATAAAAAGACTACAAAAGATAACATGAGAGCCGCAAAAGAGTCTAAGGGCAAAAATAGGGTTTCAGTAAGGTCACAGAAGCAGGAAAGTTTTTACATGTGTAGTTTAGCTTCCGTCACATTACACTGTGAGGGAAAAATTATTTGCATCAACAGCAGGAGGATTTCTGAAAATGCATCTTACCATGCTGAGAAAATGCTAGCAGTGGTATGCAGGAGCATGCCACACAAATGTACACCTGACATGACTTTTTGCTGCTTGACAAAAGCCAGAAATACACTTTTCTTTGAAAAATGTTACTTTGCTGCCATTAAATCCTCTCCATGGTAAGTTAAATGATTTAGCTAGAGATGGTGTCACGTTGTTATATGTTACCTTACTGGCTGTTAATCACAGCTTAATATTCCAGCTTTCTCCATAATAGAAGATTTTTTTTATTAACTGTGATTTGTCAGGTGCTTGTTTTATAGCACCTATTCCTGGTACTCTTATCTTGCTGCTGCTACTTGCTCTTTCGATGGGAAAGGGCAATTCAGGGAAGATTTAGTGAGGACCCAGCTGGGAATCTTTTAGCACCAGACTGCCATGTGCATTTCTTTGTCATTGGCATGGTATGGCTGCTACACTGCTCCTGTTGGAGAAAGGCTTTGTCTGCCTCTGAGGAATTTTTGTTTTGACATTAGATAATGTATTTTTTTCTCCCAGACTCTGAAAACACTGTCTTCTCTTAAGAGTTTAGTGTTACTTTATTAAACATTTGCTGTTGATGCTGAAGCTAGGAGCATGGCCATGGCAACAATATTCTACCTTTAAATATCTGGTGCAGAGTATGTACAGAGGAGTGGACACTGAGTGTACATTCATGTCAAGACCATGTTTTTCACTCTTGGGATCTTCTGTTACGTTTGACATCACTTTTTTCTTCTAGAACTGTACAAAATGTGAAATAGGGAGAAGTCTTCAGTCATATAATATAAGATGCAAAGTTAAGTGCCAAGTTATACTTTTAGAAACTAAACTCTCACTAAGGAATGCAGTTCTTTGCTGTACTATAGTGGTACAGTGGTAATGGTAGTGATAAAATGATACTGTTAAGGCAGATGGAGTTAACTCTACAGAACTGGCTGGTTTCAGGTGATCTTTTCAAGGTCTGGAGTTTGTGGGGAGGCAAGAAAAATCATCTTTAGTTTCTCCTTTTTTATCATTGAATAGAGTCATACAGAATGGTGAAATGTATGTAAACACAGAACACCATATGAAGATCACTTAATTCAAAAGTATAAAAGGTGAAGTTTAATGGCTCAGTTAGAAAAAATATTATAATGTTTTCTTGCATTTAAATGGATTTCCCTGTGTTTGGATTTGTGCCCACTGCCTCTTGTTCTGTGTCACTGGATCATAGGCTCATAGAACACCAGGTTGGACGGGACCTCAAGGATCATCTGGTCCAACCTTTCTTGGCAAAAGCACAGTCTACACAAGATGGCCCAGCCTCCTGTCCACATGAATCTTACAGGTGTCCAATGTTGAGGAATCCACCACTTCCCTGGGGAGATTATTCCAATGGCTGATTGTTCTCATTGTGAACAATTTCCCTCTTGTGTCCGATCAGAATCTCCCCAGGAGTAACTTGTACCCATTACCCCTTGTCTTTTCCATGTGACTCCTTGTGAAAAGGCAACCTCCATCTTCTTTGTAGCCACCCTTTAAATACTGGAACATGGTGATAATGCCTCTCTTAAGCCTTCTCCTCTCAAAGCTGAACGGACACAGTTCTCTCAGCCTTTCCTCACACGGCAGGCTTCCCAGTGCTTTGATCATCTTTGTGGCCCTTCTCTGGACCCTCTCCAGCCTGGCAACATTGTTTTTGTACAGTACGTTTTTGAACACGGTGTTCCAGGTGTGGCCTGACAAGCGCTGACAGGAGTGGGATAATGGCTTCTTTATCTCTGTTGGTGATGCCCTTCTTGATGCAACCAGCATCCCGTTGGCTTTCTTTGCCTCAGCAGCACCCTGTTCACTCATACTGAGCTTGTTATCCCCCAGGTCCTTTTCCACAGAGCTGCTCCTCAGCTGGATAGATTGCAGCCTGTGCTCCACTCCTAGATTATGTTTTCTCAGGTGCAAGACCTTACATTTGTCTTTGTTAAACTTCAAAAGGTTCTTGTTAGCCCACTCTTCCAGCCTATCCAGGTATTCCTGCAGGGTGGCTCTCCCTTCCAAAGTGTGCACTTCCCCATTCAGTTTGGTATCATGGGCAGACTTCATCAGGGTACACTGGACCCCATCATCCAGGTCTTTTATGAAGATACTAAACAGTATTGGGCTCAATATTGATTTCTGGGGGACCACATATGTGACAGGTTTGAAAAGGAGATATTTACCACCACCTTCTGGGTGCAGCCTGTCAGCCAGTTCCTCACCCACCACACAGACCACTTTTCTAGACTGTAACACATCAGTTTCTCTAGGAGGAGGCTGTGGGAAACCCTATTGAAAGCCTTGGAGGTATCCATGTAGACAACGTCCACCTCTCGACCCATACCAACAGAGTAGGTTACTTTGTCATAGAATGTGATCAAGTTTGTCAAGCACAATTTGCCCTTGGTGAATCTATTCTGGCTTTTCCCAATCACATGCTTCATTTGAATCATAGAATCATAGAATTATAGAATGGTTTGGGTTGGATGGGATCATGAAGGTCATCAGGCCCCGGCAGTAGCAGGGGCATCTTCAACTAGACCAGGTCACTCAGAGCCCCATCCAACCTGACCTTGAATGTTTCCAGGGATGGGGCATCTACCACCTCGCTGGGTAACCTGTTCCAGTGTTTTACCACTCTCAGCATAAAAACTTTTTTCCTAATATCTAGTCTGAATTTCTCCTCTTCTCGTTTACAACCATTATCCCTCGTCCTGTTGCTATAGGCTCTGCTAAAAAGTTTTTCCCTGTCTTATAAGCCCCCTTTAGTTATTGAAAGGCTGTGATAAGGTCTCCTTGGAGTCTTCTCCAAGCTGTACTAACCCAAGTCTCTCATCCTCTCTTCATAGGGGAAGTGTTCCAGGCCTTTGGTCACTTTTGTGGCCCTCCTCTGGGCCCTCTCCAACAGATCCACGTCCTTCCTGTGCTGAGGGCTCCAGAGCTGGACACAGTATTCTAGGTGGGGTCTCACCATTTGGCTTTTGATAGCCCCCAGGAACATTCATTCCGTAACTTTCCCAGAGCCTATAGTTTCCTTGGTCCTCCTTTAAGCCCTTCTGGTAGGTGGGGTTACATTAGCCTTTTTATAGTCTTCTGAGATGTCCCTTGATCTCCACAACTTCTCAAAGATTATGGAGAGCGGCCTTGCAATGATGTCATTTGGCTCTCTTAACACCCTTGGGTGGACCTTGTCAAAGCCCATCGATTTGTAGGTGTCAAGCTCCTGTAACAGTTCACATACCAACTCTTCCTTCCCTGATGGTGGGTCTGTGTTTGCATCAACCTGGATTTTTGTTCCCAAGGCCTGGGCCCCAACTGTGCTGGTAAAGGCAGAAGTGAAGAAAGTGTTGAGAACCTCTGCCTTTTCAGCATTGTTGGTGACTAATTCACCTCTCTAACAGTGGGCCAGTATTTTCCTTCTGTTTCTGCTTGTTGTTCATGTACCTGAAGATTTTTGTTGTAGTTTTTGGCATCTCTGGCCAATTTAAATTAGAGCTGAACTTTTGCTTTTCTAACTGCATCTCTGTATGCCCTGGCAATACCCCTGTAGTTCTCAACAGGTATTTGTCTGCTTTTCCTTCTCTGGTATGCTTCTCCTGGTTTTGAGCAGATTCAGAAGCCCGCAATTAAGCCAAGGGGATCTCTTGCTCCACCTACTTCCCTTACCTTTAATGGGGATGATCTGTTTTTGTACTTCTAGGAGAGTGTTCTTGAAAAACTCCCAGCACTCACTAGCTCCTTTATCCTCCATGGAAGTTTCCCACAGAACCCTTCCCTCAGTGGATACCACCTGAGATCCCACCTGAGCCTTGTCTTCAAGCTAAACAGTCCCAGTTCTCTCAGCCTTTCCTCATATGTGAGGTCCAGTCTTCCTTCTGGCCCTTTGTTGGACTCTCCAGTTATGTCCATGTCTCTCTTGTACCGCGTAGCCGGCACTCCAGATGTGGCCTCAGCAGTGATGAGGGGAAGGATCCACTTGACCTGCTGGCAATGCTCCTCATCCTAATGCAGCCCAGGAGGCTGCTGGCCACCTTTGTGGCAAGGGTATGTTGCTGGCTCATGGTGAACTTGGTGTCTGCTAGAACTGGCAAGTCTTGCTTTGCAAAGCTGCTTTCCAGCAGTTTGGCCTCCAGCTTGTACTGGTGCATGGAGTTATTCTGAGTGTGGAACTCGGCATTTTTCTCTGTTGAACTGAGGTTCATGTTGATACATTTTTCCAGGTGGCTGAGGTCCCTCTGAATGGCAGCGCAACCCTCTGGCATATCACTCACTCTTCCCACTTGCGTATCTTTTGCAGACTTGCTGAGAGAGCTCTCTGTCCCAGCTGTTCATCCAGCTGATGTTAAATGGTATTGGACCCAATATTTGAGTCTCAATTTAAGTGCCTTAATCGTGAATTGAACGCTATACTTACGTGGATTCCAAATGTGAATATGTTAAGAAGAATATGGAGAACACATGCAAATATTGTCAAGATAAGTGAGTAGACTCTTTTTCCTTGTTTATGATCTCTGTGTGGTTAATGGAGTTAGGAAGATTAGTATGACAAGTAGAACAGTGGGAGTCTGTGTGCACTTAATTTGACACAACCTGTTCCCTTTGAGTTGTTAATAATACATCTTTGTCTAGTAGTTGAAATGCTACTTCCACAGTAAACATTTAACTTCCTGTACATTTTTTTTTGTATTTTCTCCTTTTGGTCTGAGTTCTTTCTGGATTTTTTTTTTTAATTGCTAATCTGTTTCAGTCCAGTTGTCTCGATTCAGCTAGGAACTTCCTTTGGAACTTATTATTTTTTTAGCACTTGATTTCCTTTATTATAATTTCTTCTATTATTCTTTAATAGTTTTGTCAGTGGTGTCACCATTTTTTTATGTAGTTGTTTTTTTATGCAGTATCTGGTCTTACCTTGACACGTAACCTGCAAATTGCTTGCTTTTTGTTTAAGCAGAAAAAGTTTTCATAACTGTGTTTATATCAGTTGTCTGGTTACCATGAATTGTGTAGGGTATACTGTTTTCTTTTTGCCTGGGAGCAAGGCTACAATGTTATACTGATTCCAGAGGCTTATTGTGGGTACCAGAGAGCTAGTTTTGAAGAACTGATGTTTTTGTGGAATGAAGAATAAATAGTAAGCAAAAGAAAAGCAGAACATTAGCCTTTTGGAATAATAGGAGGGTGTAGAGGATTTATAGGAAATGTACTCAAGGAATTGACAGATCAAAGTGGGATACCCTCTAATAAAATTCTGTTATTGTGGTACTGGGAAGCTTTTTTTTTTTTGTGCAGAAGTGTGGAGCAACTGAGTTTGGGACTTAGTGAACAACATAAAAGGGAAGTGAGGGAAATAAAAGGGCAAAAATTGTAATGCCTTTCTTGGTCAACGTCCTGGGGATTAAATTCCAGGAGAGCTGTGCACCATTGTGTGCACTGTAAAGAGGGTATTCATCACGTGTGGGACTACTCCTGCAAGTCTGCAGACCAAATAAAGCATTACTGCCTCTAACACGCGCTATTTAGGACTCTCATACTAATATATATGGATGGATGCAGAAAGGGAATGGTGTGTTACCAAGGACCATAACACTGAGTGACTGCAGCTGTTATTCCTGCTCAGATAATGAATGATGCTGCAGAAGTGAGGAGCACCCCGGTTTGCTGACTCCACATTGTGGATGCCTCCTCTGTGGGCTTCCTGCTTTGCTCCAGCATATAATTTTTTACTTATAATGAGATCAACATTGTTGAATTCTAGTCATTTGATACTGGAACTCCATCTTCAGGTTCAATAAGGCTAAATCTTAGCCTAGTACAGAAGCTTGAAAGATAGTTTCATAATAAAACAAATGCAGGTTGGAGCTGCGTTAATCTGTAGCGATGGATCATATTTACTAGCTGGATGCCTGTTCCTGTTTGGCATAAAAGTCTTCATATTTGGTATGTTCTTGTTATGCTTGAGTTTGGTATCTTCTTTCCTTATGCTTGAGTTCTTCCCTGAGTTCTTCCCTGCAGGAAGGAGGCCAGCATTTAATCTCTAGAGTTTTATTTAAAAAACGTATTATGTCTTCTAAGGCTTGATGGGCTGCAGGCAGTGTTTAAACTGCCACTTGCAAAGTCACATTTTGCTAATCATTTATATATTTAGGTCAAATAATAAAATTTATCTGGAAGTTCTTACAGCCAGCAAAGAAAATCAAATGCAATTATCTCAATGCCACCAATAAATATGGTCTCCTTAACCTGAGCTTTTAAAGGATACTGGCTATGAGCTCATATTCATAGCAGTCTAAAAGATAATTGCATTTTGCATAAGTCAAATGTCTGGTTTATGTTTTACAAACTGTAGTAGTAAACCTTTGTTTGATCTTTGGCCTGAAAAGTCCCCATCAGATCATTTAAAATAATTCAGAGATTAAATTACAAGGAATTAAGAGGAAAAATAGGATTTGAAAGGGTGATTTTTTTATATTGTACAGTCTTCTTTCAAGCATGGTCCTGAAAGTCTGAAAGGGTGCCCAAAAGGTCTGAATATCTTCTATGCACGCAGTTTCAGCTTAAGTCTGTGTGTATTATTGACAGAACACTTATTCAAGAAAACAAAATTAATTCCTAGCTGTTACATGTTTTGTCTCATTGTTGGTGCATTATTCTAAGTTTAGTTTTGCTAAATTGCTCCTTTGGTTTTACCAACTGAAAAAAATATTTGTACAAGTTCAATATAAGGAATATATTTTGACAACTTCTTCCCAGACATACCATTGAAAACATGACATACCATAACAGTGGGCAAGGGAAAACCATTGGACGTCATCTGTCTGGACTTCTGCAAAGCCTTTGACACGGTCCCCCCCGACATCCTTCTCTCTAAATTGGAGAGCCATGGACTTGATGGGTGGACTGTTCGCTGGATAAGGAATTGGCTGGATGGTCGCATCCAGAGGGTAGTGGTCAACGGCTCGATGTCCAGATGGAGACTGGTGACGAGTGGTGTCCCTCAGGGATCTGTACTGGGACTGGTGCTGTTTAATGTATTCATTTTTTTTTTTTTTTTTTTTTTAAAAAGACTGAATTAAAAACTGAACTCATTAGCTCTGGGTGTCTTGATGTCATCTGTTATTAGCTTTAACATCCCTTTTTGCTAGTCAGAAATGTGCTTAGTAGTGTTTCCTTAAATTTCAGCTTAATCTAAAAGTATGACTTGGTTTATGGTGCCAAGAATTTTAAAGCAAATGAATAGCACAATTTCTAAAACACATTGCTAGTAAATCTAGATTTTTTTTTTTTCCCCCATAAGGACAAAAATATACCTATGAATATAGTCTTGAGTTTTGATAATTGTATTCTTTTAAGGTATCATCTTTCATATATTTTAAAACATCAAATTACTGTATAAAATAGATGAATGAGAAAAATTAATATATTGAACTAACATTGAAGTATTTATTTTAGATTATTTTTCTGTGAAAATGCAACTACTTTACTCTACAAATGCATTTGAAATTGAGGATTAAATTCACAATAGTTTTCTATGTTCTAAATTAAAATCTGTTCTGCAGATGCTGTTTAGCCCCCTGCTTCCTCCACAGCTTCCTTCTCCAATGTTGAGCCCTGCATGCATTCACATTCATTTACAATTATCAGTGATTGAGAAACTGAGTCACATGTCTATTTGAGATATATTTCTGCCTTGTTCTTATCATGAGAATGCCTCGCATGTATTTGTAACTCTCCAATCAATCTGGACTCTTTATTGGCAATGTCGAGCAAAGACATGTCAAGCAGTCCAGAAACTTGGAAGACCATTATCATTTAGAAGCAAGTGTCAATGTAGCTCAGAAACCAGAGTTTACACAGAAATTAAATAAGCTCATAGATAACTGCAAGCAGAAATTGATGCTAGCTAGCAAGCTATTTTTTTTGTTGTTCATCACAACCTACAAAAAAAAAATAATCATGGAATACTGAATGCAGTTAGCCACAGTAGTAGTGATGAGTCATAAAAATTAATATAATAAAATCAACCTAGTTAGATAAACCAGATACTTCCATCTTGTCTGCTTGCTCCCCAACACCAAGTTTCCCTTCCAGTTTCTGTTACTAAAGCTTTACTAACTTACGCAGGCACTCAGTTTTACACTGCTTTGAACACAGGAGGGGGCTGTCAGTGTGCATTGGCCACATGGTCAATTATTACTGGTTTTCCTGTGCTTAATGTTTTTTTTCCTAAAGCAAGCCAATGATTTTTTTTTTTCACTTCAATTTCCCTCATTCATTCTGGAAATAGTGTGGGAATACTGAAGTGCGTGTACACGCATGCATGTATTTTTATGTATGTGTATATGGAAGAAACAATGGAGAAGCAGTAGTTAGACAGACAACTCCTAAAAAGCCTGCAGCAAATCAGTTCTGTATAAAGATGGCCTAGCAGATGGTATAAATTGGAGCAGTATAGTTCAGTGGTCAGTCACCAGCAAAAAATGTAGAATCTGCTTCCAATAAGCAGTAACATCTTGGCAAAACTATGCAGATACTGTAGCTTTTTGCTTCTAAATAATTCCTCCCCAGTAGTCACATATATATTAGTTTGCTTGGAGGTAAAACTGCCAGCTTATTTCTCTTCCGTGCTGCTTCAGCTCGTTTCCCCCCAGCTATCATTTTCAAGAATGACTGCCAGAGGAGGCCACTATTCCCTAATCTTCTAGGATCTTCAGAGGCATTTTGCCTCTGCTCCAAGCCACTTTCTCTTAATGCAATAGGCCAAGAGAGGTGCCAGTAAGAAAAAAGAAACAAACAACCAAAAAGCTGGGGTGCTACTCAAAGTATAATGTGTACCTCATCCCATCAAGTACTTAGATAAAATAAGGTCTGAGCATGAGCTACATGTTTTATAACAAGGAATTAATCCCAGTTTTAAGCTTGATATTTGAATTACACCTTTGAAAACTATCATGGCATTGTACTGAACAAACAGCTTTGAGAGTGTATTTTGACATGGTGGTGTTTGCAACACAATAGTGAAGATCAGCTATTGGTATATATGCTTTCCTTTTTGTTTTAAATAATTACCTAATTTTTTAGAAAGTAATTATCAGTCTTTCATGTTATGGGAGATTGTATTGGTGATATCACTACATATATACTCACATAAACATACGCACATAATACAGCTTTCTAGTAATATACTTTGTTTCACTTCTACTTTCTGTGATTCCCTAAACTAAGAATCCAAATTATTATTTCATAAAGCATCTGATTGGAGAAAAATAATATATTATTCATAGAAATACGCATATGAAATAAAGCAGAGGTGAATTGCATTTTCTCTAATGTTCCTGGATAATATTCCTCTATATAGCTTTATGATCTAGGTTATAAATTTCACAGGATAGAGATTTGACCTGCTGTTCTTTATCTATGAAGTGTCGTATACACTTTAGAGAATTTTGCAAATTTTAAACACGCTAAACCAAACCATTTATGAAAATGGAGAAGTGGTAGAGCATGCTGTATTTCTTAACCAGTAATTGTTGCAGACTGCAGCAACACTACTGTGATACTGTCTTTATACGAGAGCAGGCAGGAGATTGTGAGTCCAGGAGGTTTTCTTGAGAACTTCAGGTAAACTGAAGATGATAATTAAAGACAGAATAGTACATTTGTGTAGAATGATGGGGTGAAAGTATCAGAGTTCCTCTAAGGAAGATTGTGCTTTTTCAGCCTGCCAGAGTTTTTGAAAAGAGGGAAAAAAAAATAAGGTAGGTAAGTACATAAAGGTTACCTGTCAGACATAATGTTCTAGAATTTTCACAAAGCTTTTGATAAGATTATTTGTAGGCTGCAAAGAAAATGAGTAGTGACAGAGGAAGAAACATAACTTAGGTATGGCTTAAAAACTGATTATACTGAAAACAAATGTAGAAGTAGTCTACTTCTGAAACAGCATTAGGACAAGAGTTAATGAACGCTACTGATTCTGATGAAGGGGGTTGTACAATGGCAAAATTTCCTTATATGTGTAACTTCTGATTAGGAACGGCTGTTCAGAACTGTATGATACTCCAGATTATAAATGTGACACATTTAGATGCACGTACATTTGAGTGCTTAATGGGTAAGGCTATTTGGACGGAGGCTGTCATTTGCTGTGGATATTTAGTACAGGATGAAGTACTAAGGGACCAACTGTATTTATGCGACCAAGTGCTAACAGAAAATAATTGTAACATATTGTCAGAATATTTTACTTGGGTAAGGATGAGATATGAAAATATATTAATTCTACCAGAAGCATTTGGTGTGTTTAGTCCACACCAGTGGACTAAACCAGTGAGTTACAAAACGCGGTTAACCATGACATGACTGACTTGCAATGAGTTATGAAACAAACAACTTTAATTTGTTTCACAGGAAGGTTAAAGAACCATAGAACAGCCCAGCTTGGAAGATACCTCAAAAAGTTATCTAGCCTACTGTTTCATGGGAAAGGGAGCCTATATGAGATTATCTAGCACCCTATCCAATCACACCTTGAAAAATTGAAGTGAGGAGGACTCTACCATGTCCCTGGGAGGTTGTTCCAGTGGTTGAAGACATGCTTTAGTGAGGTATTCTGGAAAATTAATTGACTATTTTTTTACCCTTTCCAAAAAATAATAAAACACGCAGACAGTTGTAAAATTAAGGAGTACATTAAAAACCTATAAAATGAAATAATTATGCACTATAGTCATCCTGTGAAACTAATTAACTCCACAGGACATTTAATCAAAAAGTGAGGCTTGACTTTCATTTTCTGTAAGTACTGCATGCCTATCAACAAATAAATCAAGATGACTCTTCATTGCAGAGTGCTTTATATATTCTTTTAAATCTGTATAAGATTGGTGGAAAAATGCTATCAGATCAGGAAAACTGTATTTTACTGTTTCTTTTCTCAGGTGGAAATGACTAAGCAAGTTCATGATCAATGGAAGTTCAGACTGCATCTGTTTACAAGGGACTTCTAAACTGCTAGTTTTTCAGCATATTGTAACTTCTGAGAAGAATTGGGATCAGTCAGTCATTTCACTGGGAACAATTAGGTTTCTGGAACGCTCCTAAAAGTTGACTGCATGCCCACATTCACCTTGTCTTTGTAGGTCATGAAATGATCCTGGTTGGTTTGTAATCCAGAAGTCCCACATTGTTATTGCAAAGGAATGTACAGAGATGGTTATTTCCCTGTACGTATATATGAATACTAACACAAGGTCTAATGCCTAACTGAATTCACATAGTTTGAGTGCAGTGTTGTGGATTTTGTGTAAAAGACTGATGACCTAACACTTACTGATCACCGCTGTGCACCGGATCACGTTTGCCTGATGTACTGGAAGAGGTATGAGGCTTGGATGGAAGTATCTGAAACCTCACTTTAAAGTGAACTGGAATGTATCCCTGCTAGGGAGTCTGTGTCGGATGTGGAAAAGTGGTGAGGGAATTGAAGAGTGTGCTTTCTTCTGTAATCCTCTGTCCATTCTTCCTGCCATATACAAAGGCCGTATTCACGTAGCAAATGAAATGGGACCAGGACTTGAGCACAGGGACTGGTGCATTTGCCACTCTGTTAAATTTGTGGGATATGGTTTTGGGGCAGTCCAACTGGAATTCTCCCAGACAAGGCCAGGGCATGGTTCAGAGTTTAGCACAGGCTAGGCACTATTCAGGATAGGCATTTGCCATGGTTAGAAGAGTTCAGGTGAACAGATGTGAGCTGTGTGTGACAGCTGGTCTCGGGGCCAGAGAAAGGTTGTTGGCCTTATTGTATTTAATTAGTAGGTGTAAACTGAGATGTTCATAATGTCAAATACCTTTCATTTGTCCTTTCTTCTCTGTCAGGTTTGTACAGATCCTGAGACTACGTCCCTCATTGAGCACTTCCCCTCTCCATTCTCCACAAAACTGCTTTTATACTATTGTCATGACTTTTTTCTACTTATGCTCTTGATTGCATTTTAGGTGATTCTTTCCAGCCTATTTCACTAAGCTGCCATGTTTGCTGTTCCCTCCTTAAAACCTCAGTTATCTGTGTTATTTAATAAATTATTCAGAGCTGCTACAATTTGAAAGAACGATTTAAAAAGCAAAGCACATATAATCTTTCTCCTACTTTCCTAATTTTGTCTCTTATTCCCTTACATGCACACACTCCAATGTGGTTTTACTTTTGCTATATTTTAGGTTCTGA
Organism: Podiceps cristatus; assembly: GCA_000699545.1. Lineage (NCBI taxonomy): Eukaryota > Metazoa > Chordata > Aves > Podicipediformes > Podicipedidae > Podiceps > Podiceps cristatus. Next base: position 31,725 of record KL289507.1, read on the forward strand.
TTTCCTTAGCCAGGAAGCATCTGTGCCTGGTTCTGGACTTTTTAAATGAATTATGAGAAATGTTGGTGGGAACATCTTGCTTTTCAGAAGCTTCTGCTAATTTTTCTAAAGACATAATGTTACTGATGACCAGAGTTGTCCATACTTATTATTTATAAGTACGATGAACTAAGATCAATTTAGTGTTGGAAGTAGATACTGGAGAAACAGAATGTTAGAGAAGAGCTTTAAATGATAGAACAGAATATAATACAATAGACTATTTCAGTTGGAAGGGATCTGCAACATCATCCAGTCGTAACTGCCTGCCAGGTACTACATGCAAAAAAGTTTTACTGCTTCCAATTTATTCTTACTCCAAAAACATCAAAGTTCTTTATTGAAGAAAATAAAAAAATCAAGGTTGAAAATATTGGAAAAGAAAATAAATTAAAGGTCATTTTGATTTAAATTGCATCATCAGAATGTCAAGTCATACAGTAGGGTGCTTGTAACAGTATGCTTGTTTCCACTGACTGCCTGCAAACCACTAACACAAGCTAAAAGCCAATCTCAAACTTCTTTGCTGGCAGTGGCTGAAGAGAAAGCCTCCTTATTGGGTGTTATCACAGTGGCTGTAGGATACATGCACAAAAGGAAAGTGAAGGGGCCTCACCCTTTTACATTGTTTGGGTTTCCTGGATTGTGAACACAGGGTTAATCTCAGTGTTTGCACATCTAAGGAATGGTCTAGAAGCATGGAGTTTATGCTTCTTTAAAGCTGCTGATGCTGTATTAGAGATTTGAAATTTCAAACTGTTCCATTTGACAATGGGCAATATATGCAAGATACAATGCTGTCCACAGCATATTTTTCGTAGTGATTGCCCATGTGCCGGGAAGTCTGGGATGACAGGTTTTAAAAGAGTTAAGGACCTCTGAAGTATGAACAAAGCAGGAGAATACACATGGCAGCACAAGGAAATAGAAAATCCACTAATCTTAGCTATTGAAATAAATGCATTTTTCTTAATCTGTTTAGGTCTGTTGAAATTTACACGCATCACATATATATATATTTATATAAGTAATTTTCAACATTGTATCTGCCCCTATTAAGAGATTCTTGAAAATTAATCCTTCTAAAGCCAGTTCAGGGCTCAGCACCACCAACTACTCAGTTCTGAACCTAATTTCTATACGGTTTTGGTTTGGTCAAGTTATTTATGTGGAGTCAAGTGGAATGCCCGACGGTTCTGTATCTTACACCACTTCAAAAAGTCATCCTGAAAGCACAGATTTCTGAAAACATTGTTATTAGTTTTCGTTACATGATAAAGTTTGTTAAATATGGTTTAAAAATGGTCTTGAACACTCTGGAAAAATACAGCCTAACTTTCTGTGGTTATGTTTCTACGGATGTAATGGCATTATGCTGTACGCTGCCTGCTGCCTGGTAATATTACTTATGCAAAGATTTGTGTAGCATCTGAAAGACTAGTCATCATGGCATGAGTACTTAATTTATATCTGTCTGAACTGACTAGAATAGTGACAACTCTGTATCCAAACTGCTCCCAGGATGTTTAAGAAGAGGGATGCACTTTTCAGATGTCTGTGCTGCATGTAGTAGTGGATCCAGAAAAGTGCTGGGAGAGCTGGACAACTGCTCAGGTGGTTTTGTCCTAGCAACAAATGGATGCGGTGTCCGTACATCCTTCTCTACGTAGTTATCAATGCCTACATTCACTTTGGAGCCAAAGTCATGCTCCAAGGAGATTTTTCTGTTTTGAAATGGATTGCTAGGCCCCTCTAAGTAGACTAAGAACTGAAGCTTTTAATACAATATTTTTATGACAGTACCTGAAAGACAGAACAGGAAGGCCTAAAAATTCTCAAATAATTTGAACAAGCTGCTGTAAAAGCTCTCAATCTGTATTGCTTTGAGAAAACAAAAAGGAGTAAAATGGAAATAGATTTTGCCAAGGACTATTAATTTTTTAGTTAACAAATTTTTTTTTCTTTTTGCTTAAGATGAGAAAATAGATTTTTAAAAAGTTTTATTTTAAACTGTAAATATATTTGGGTTTGTTTTCTGTAATCACTGTGAACATGCCAGTTTCTTGGGGTAGGATTAGGAAGAAAATTGTATTTCACTTGCAGTGTGTTGCTAAAATTAAGAACAAGTAAATTTTATGATTGGCCAATCTGTCTTTTAGTATATTAAAACAGATTGATGCTGATAACTTTTGTTGGAGTCAAGGCAATGGACTAGAAAAAAATACAGTATGTTGCATCATGATTGATGATTGAAAACTACATGAAGAGGTGTTTCCCGTTTGTCAAAATGTCTGACAGTCAACTGGCCTGGACGTTTCCCAGCCCACTTGAAGTCAGACTGTGACCTGTGTCTGTTGCTTGTGTCTGGAGAGGTTGGTTTCTCTCTTTCAAGAACAGTGAAAGCGGTACAGACAGATAAGTCAATACCACAGTCCTATTAAAACTTCCTGAATTTTGAGTATCTAGGAAACCAAGGAATGGCAGCACAGGTATTCTGAGGCATTAAGTTAGCCTAGAGAACACCTTGCTGCTAGAAACACGTTTTCCCTTAGAAGAAAATGTTGTGATGTTTTTCTGGAGTGCAAAGGTAAAGTTCTTTTCTCTGTAAGTTAAACAAGGAAATGTTCGTTTTTGCCTCTTCTATTACAAAGACTATGAAGACTGTATTAAAACTGCTTTCTCTTGTCATATGAAACATAATTCAGAGCACTGGAAGGAAATAGATTTAACTGGGAAGAGTTCATCTTATGCTCAATATAGCTTAAGTTTCTAGACCCAGAAATGGAGATAAGAAATTTCCCAATCTAACAGTTCCTATCTAAGGATTGGAGCTGAAGTGCGTCCAAAGTTACCTTGTATACAAAGGGGATGTAGTTCTCTACTGTAATTTCAGAATGAACAACAAACTGAAATCATCATGCTCTCAGGGACATACTGTTGCTTTACAGAACAGTGATTAGGAGGACTGCCCTGCAATATAGCTTAAGATTAATTGAAATATCAGGAAACTTGAGTAGGAATTTGTCCATGGGTATTAATATCCTAAAGTAAATGTTACTAATCAAAAGCTTCAGCTTGATTATGAGAAGTTTCTAGATGAGATAATTTTGAAACCATGAGCAGAAATCGGGCTGAAAATATTAATGTCAGAAAGACATCTTCCTTCTGAAATACATTTTGGTTTATATCACAAAACAAATGTGATACTATTTTTGAATCAGTATTTAAATAAATTGGAAAAAACCCAAATTGTTAAAAATTTTTTAATAACTGACAACTCAGAGAGGTAACTAACAGACCATTGTTTTCATCAGACTGTGAACTATGCCACTAGATCCATGTGCCATAAACTCCTCTCCTGTAATACATTTAAAATGGCCATATCCTCACAAATTAGGTGGCAGGCAGTATGTGTCAACAGAGCATGGCCTGTCCAGACTCTGCCTGCCTCTAGTTGGGGTAACTGTAGTTCTCTGTCACTGTTCTCTCAGATTTGTGCTTTTAAACCATTATTTCATTACGTTTTGTATGTCACAAGATGGGGTTTTTTTGTTGTTGTTGTTGGTTTTTTTTTATTTTTGTGGGTTTTTTGTTTTTTGTGGTTTTTTTTGTTTTGTTTTGTTTTTTTTTTCCGTCTGGACAATAAGGCCTGGAAATAAGTTAGGCTCAAAAAGCTTACCAGTATACTGTCAGGTCCTGGGACAATCTGCAAAGTGGGGATGACAGGTTCATGTTCTACCTTGCAGAATACCATCCTTTTTTGGGCTGGTATTTTTCTTGCTATGTGTAACATTTGGGTAAATTTTAGCTCTTTAATGAGGCTTGTAGAAACAGAGTGCATTGGCAGGACAAGGTGACTGTCCTTGTGAAAGTAGTCAGCTGCCTTATCCTGTTTGTAGGAAGTTTAAGAATAAGAAAGGAATCATGCATTGAAGTGTTCTGTTGCTGTATTTTTTCAGTCTTTGCTTCCCGGTTGTTCAGTCTTTGGGTAAAAGAATATTTTCTCCTTTTTTGTTGAAGTTTTTATAGATAAATTCTAATGAAAGGTCTGTTTGGGTCACAAGTAAAATTTGTTAGCTAGTAATTTTACTAATTAGTCAAATTATTAAAATTAGTTTCAGACAAAGCAAGTTTATGGCTCTATGAAGTAATTGAGTGCAGGATAACCAGAAGCAATTTAACATTCAAGTACAAGAGCAAAATGATCTAACTTTGGCTGCTTTTGTAGTCTAATAGATTAAACTTGAATTTCTGTTGAAAGATTTGTTTTTGTAAAATGCTGCATAGAACTAAGCATATTCATGCATGTATTCAAACTGTGCATAATAATATGTCTGTTTTATTAAGTTCATTGTTGAAGGCTCTGAAGGTTTTGAAATTGGCCATCAAAAAGTGATGGGACCATCTGTAGTGCTAGACTGAAGCTTTATAATGATCATCTACGTTGAAGTCTTGTGGAAAAAACTGAGGTTCAGTGCCGAAACAAATGGATCGACTGAGCATTGTATCCATATGGTATCAGCAGCTTTGTTAAACTTACTAATAAAATGTCATTAGTCAGTTCTGGCCAGTAACTTATCTGTAACTGTTGGTTAATAATGATGCTCAGACCCTGAGCACAGAGGAGACTGTTAGTATTGTAGGAGAGGTCAGCAGAATTCTTACCATATTAGCGGTTTTAAAAACAGTTGATTTGTGTCACATTAGCATGATTTCTCTGCCCTTAAATCTTGGAAGTACATGGAGAACTTTGGGGGACCCCAGTGTGGCAAGAGCCTCGTACCTGATCAGCAGCATTTAGAGAAATACTTGAAATACTAAACATAACAATACATTATGTTTAAACACATTCAGTTATACAGTAGTCTTTAAAGAGATCAAAACTGTTGTACTAGTTACCATTATAAATATGGCCAAAAATAGGTGAAAGCTGCTCTTCCTTCTTAAAGCACTTTTCCTAGTTCAAATGACAACAGAAGAAAAGTCTTCAACATTCTCCTCTTCGGCTAGTTCCTGGCCTATGTTTCAAAAGTACGTGTTCATCTTCAAAATCACCTTTGAAATGTATTCACCATTTTCCCCCCTGCATAAGAGGCACTGTGACTATGGGGGGCAAAAAAAATAAATCTTGTCATAGTTGTGATGGCGTTCATACAGGGGGAAAAGAAAAAGCATTGTGCCCCATAAGTCTCCTGAAATATGTTACAAAATGTAATGTGACATAACATGTAGTTTAACTCTTACACTTTAGTCTTGCTTTTGTATTGATCAGTCTGAGTAAAATTATAAATTAATTGAACAGTTAAATTTAAGGATAGCATCACGATGTATATGATGATGTATATTTGAGAAATATTTGAAAGAGCTTTTTGGGAACCAAGGAGGGAAGATTGGTGGTGGGAAATTATGATACCAAGATTGGAATGACAGAGGAGGGAAGTGGTCAAAGAGAAGGTTTTTGATCACATGAAGTTGGGATAGGAGGCTGGAAGGAAGCAGTACGCTTAACATGTAGCAGGAGGAAAGCCTCTTCCCGGGAACCTGTGAAACCACCGATCTCGCCTAAGATATTCATCATCAGGTTCTTTTAAGTGATGCCTCTTCCCTGTTTCTCCTTGAGTTTGACTCAGATGTTCTGGTATCCAACCACATGAGCAATGCTGACTGATAAGAGTTTGTTCAGATTTCTTTATGATGCTCAGTTACTACTAAAATTTAGAAAGAAAATTTCTTAAGTTTGTCATCATAAAATAAAACCATCAGCTGTATGTATATTAATAATTCAGGTCTTAATCTCCACTGAATTATTGGGAAGACATGAGGACATAAACATTTGAATATTCCTCTTCATAGCATCCATGAGGTTTGCAAAGGGTGAAACAAATAAAAAGATACATACCAAAGAGCTGTGGAGAAGCGCAGAATGATTACAGTGAATTTCGTATTCTGATTTTGTGGACGGGTATTTACTTTATGCCATTGATTTATTATAAAGCAGTATTAAGCTTAAAAGTACCCATGGATGAGCCTTACTGAAATTCATAGGTGGATCTAATTTATTTTTTAATTAAAGAAGAGAATGGAGATTAGATACAGATTTTAAATTCTGGAGACAAAATGTTTATGGTGTCTAAATTAGATTTCTTTCCTGTTTGGGCAGCAAAGAGGCCTAGGCTTTTCATAAGATTGTACTTATAAGTTTGAGCTGATTTTGACCCTCACTTTCATATATTCTGAAATCCATAGAAATACTGGAAAGGATACGTGAAAAATAGCCATACTTCATCTGCCATTCTGTTATTATGAGGCTAAGAGACAATGGAGTTGAAAACAAATGTTTTAGTTGAGATCAAATTTAGGAAATCTGTTTTTGTCTTTGTGTTCAATGTCAAAAAAATGGGCCAGAAAACCTTAGGGTGGGCTTTTATCTCAAAATACAGGGGATTCTTCTCAACCCTTGACTTAACCATTCATTGCTGCTATCTTAATAAACTTTCCTAATGGCATCAAAAGGCCATAGTAATGAATGTAGGACAGTCATTACAGAAGTATATGTCATTGTCATGAAAAATAATATAAATGGAATATATTCCAGTAAATACAATGCAGTTGTAATTGGTGAATGTTTAATAGTGGTCATGGTAGAAGTGAAAATTGCTTCATAATCATATATTAACTTCTTGGGGATGAAGAACTTTATTCCTATTTAATTCACAAGGGAAAACATTCATGAGTTTTTCTAAAATATTGAGCCAGTTGCTGACTCTTCAGGTGAAGGTTATCTGTGTCTGCTTCTATTAACTCAAGTTTTCTAGAAGGTAGATTGTACATGCTGAAAGGTCTGCTGAGACATCTTGCTTGTTGTTGACACAGTTAACAAGTGTATCAATATATGTAATTCAGTGTTTCCAAACATCTCTAAATATACCATATTTTTTTCTTTAGACTTCTTAATACCACTGATACACTGAAATAGTGCTCAGATTTAATTTCGATATGTTACACAAGACTGCTTTATATTATTTAAATCTCTCAAATCCTGTTAGTGCCAAGAGGAAATGCCTCAGAGCCAATTTGGTTTTCAATGCAAACAAAATACAGGCATCTTACTCGCAACAAATTACCCTGTGAATGTTTATCATTGTAAAGATCAATGACAAAAAGGAAATAATTTTTCAGAGTTTTATGGGAAAGAATGGGAAGGAACTGAGCTAGCCATAAGATGAGAGGAATTGCGCATCTGTCCTCTACTTTGTATGAGTTACTGCTTTGGGAGAAATATTAGTGGCTTGGTCATGGACTCTTAATCATAGTTGAATTAAAGATATTCTAATAATAATTGTAGTTTATTCTAGGAAAATAGTAAAATAGCTCCTTAAATAGTAAACTGTTAGCATCTTGATATTACCTTACTGCTCTCTTGTGACCTACATAGAGGTGTTGGTAATAACAGTATTGTTTCTCTATCTTTGTACTAAGAATATTGGACCTTAAATCAGTTACTGAATCTAGAAGCAGCACAACATGAATGGCACCATGTAACATATACAAACATTGAGTTTATCGCTCTGACATATCCTCTTCCCAATTCACTTGAACTTACACATTGAAATAAGTTGGATTCTTAGACCAGTAATGCTGTTCAGACCTTGTGAGGCTGTTATATTTCCATGGGACTCTGGCATCTAAATGTAGGATTGTGCAGTCTTATCTTCAACAATGAAAACAGAACAAGAAGGGAAACCCGAAGTTTGAGGCCTTTTTCTTCATTTCAGAGGGAGGGATACATTAAAGTACATTGTGCCAGGGGAGGTTTAGACTGGATAATAGCAAAAAACTCTTCACTGGAAGGCTGTCAAGCGCTGGAACAGGTTGCCCAGGGAAGTGGTGGAGTCACCATCCCTGGAGGTATTTAAAAGACATGTAGATGGGGCACTTAAGGACATGATTTAGTGGTGGACTTGGCAGTGTTAGGTTAATGGTTGGACTCAACGATATTAAGAGTCTCTTCCAACCTAAATGATTCTATGATTAAGACAACTCGCTTTTGTTTCCTATGTCCTTAATGAGAGGTATCTTAACCCTTTAGGTTTTATGTTTTCGAAGATATAGATGTCAATAGTTTTACCTATATCAGTCACCATCATCAACCCATCTGCACTGTGCATCTCAATAAATATATATGTATCAAGTACCACTTATTCAGAAGGCTTACAGCATTCCCTTCACGCAACCTCAGTGATTCTATTAGCTTTCCAAACTCTTTAATACTTCTGTTGGTGGTGTTTAAAAGGTAATTCTTCATTATGGAATGCAATTTGGAGAAATTACATTAACTTACTTAAATATTTTTATTAGTCTAATTAGTCGAAGAGGTTGATATATAGGCCTTAGTCTGCTGAGGCTGTGTACATGCTTAAGTTCATGAATTAGAAAAGTGAGTCAGTTATGAAAAAGAATCTAAAAGGCGCTATTTGTCCTTAAGTTGTGACAACTGAGTTGTAAAACTTAATCTAGCAAGAGAAAGGTGCCTGACAGGCTGAAGGTGATCTGTGATCATGGGGAATCTTGGGCAATTAGTCATTTCTGTGATGGAAGGATACCAAATGTGCACTTTAAGTTAGGCACTTTGTTCATTCCTTTCTTGATTACCTGACGTAGAAGCTAGTTGTCCCAGTTCATCAGTGTAGTTTGTTCATTCCTTTCTTGATAACCTGATGTAGAAGCTAGTTGTCCCAGTTCATCAGTGTAAAGAGGTGAGCTCTCAATTTTTTTCTTCCCCAAGAGACTGAATATTTTTAATATAGAGCACTGATTTTGTTGATGCAGTAATCTTGTTTCTTTCAATCAACTTGTTCAGACAGCTGCAGTTTTTGGGAATTGGTGCTGAACAAGCCACAAATATTTGCTTTCCTTCTGGCTAAGAGGATATGAATCCCTCAGAGAGAGTTAAATACAAAATATTTCTTGGATTTTCATTAAACCTGTAATCCCTGCAGAGCAATCTAGTTTAACATATTTTAGTAATTACTAGAGATATCAATTATTGATAGGTATCATAGTCTTTTGACAATCATTTAAAGATAGGGATTGAGAAATCAACCTGTGTTAGAATCACAGAATGGTTAGGGTTGGAAGGGACCTTGAAGACCAGCTAGTTCCAACCCCCCTGCCATGGGCAGGGACACCTCCCACTAGACCAGGTTTCTCAGAGCCCCATCCAGCCTGGCCTTGAACACTTCTAGGGATGGGGTATCCACAGCTTCTCTGGGCAGCCTGTTCCTCACCACCCTCAGTGTGAAGAATTTCTTCCTTACATCTAATCTAAATCTACCCTCTTTCTGTTTTAAGCCATTACCCCTTGTCCTATCACTACAAGCCCTTGTAGAAAGTCCCTTCCCAACATTCTTGGAGGTGCCTTCAGGTACTGGAAGGCTGAAGGTCACCTCGGAGCCTTCTCTTCTCCAGGCTGAACAAGCCCAGCTCTCTCAGCCTGTCCTCATAGGAGAGGTGCTCCAGCCCTCGGATCATCTTTGTGCCTGTGGTGGTTTAGCCCCAGCCAGCAGCTGAGCGCCATGTGGCCGCTCTCTCACTCCTCTCTCCCAGTGGGGTGGGGGAGAGAATCAGGAAAAGAAAGGCAAAACTCTTGGGGGTTGTGGGTTGGGACACAGCAGTTTAACCAGGCAACAAAGGAAAAGTAAAAGAACAAAGGGACCCCAACAATAAGGATAACAGAGCATACTTTAGCGGTGTTTCACAGTGTGGGTCACTCCCACCCAGAGCCCAGTGCCTGGCCCAGCCACTCCCAGCTGCACTTTCCACCCCCGCAGTGCCTGCCCCCTCTATACAGAGAGTATGGTAGTCACACGTTGTAGAACGGACTCCTGGCCAGCTCCTCATTCACTGATTAACTTCCTCTTTGGTCTGAAGGGATATAAACGTACAACTACAAATTCTGAGAAGAGGCTAGTTTGGAATGGCGATGTTTCTTAATGTCTTCTGCTAAAGTCACTGCACAGTATTATATAATTTTGCTCTAAATGAAGGAAGAGCAGCACTATTCTTTGTAGTCTGGTCAACAGCACAGGAATTTCTTACAGTGATTACACAAACAATATGGTATGAAACGCATTTTAGGGAAGAGGTAAAATGATGAATCATAGAATCACAGAATGGTTAGGGTTAGAAGGAACCTTGAAGATCATCTAGTGCCACCCCCCCTGCCATGGATCAGCAGGGACACCTTCCACTAGACCAGGTCTGCCTGAAAACCTCCTAATTGCCAAATGGCAATTTAGTTCACCTCCTTCCCCAGCACTGCCCGACTGTAGCACAGGGTGCTTCCCTGCTAAGTCTGAAAGCATTCTGCCAATGTTACTGCACTCATCCATAAGTAAATGCTCAGAAAAATTACATTAAAGATGGTTACCACTGCTATCATACCCCAGAATTATATCCTTTGGGGGTGCATGTAGTTAACATTACTTGCCTGGATGCTCAGTAGGGAGTAGTGGGCACTGAAATTCAGTGCATGAGATTCTGTCTTGCTCTAGGCAGCGTATGAATAGATAAAGAGAGGTGTCTCACTTGCACTTGTGTGGACTACCCATCTTTGCAAGTATTCCATCACATTGCTTTCCACTGAGTAGAGAGGAGTCTTAGATGCCTGTTCTAGGACATTCACTTCCAGCCCTACTTACCCAAAGCTTAGACAAAACAAGGGAGCCTACATTTAAACAAAAGTGGATTGCTTTTACTGTATGCACACTCTTTTGCCTGTCTAGCCTTAAACAACTATGAAGTTGTTTAACCCAAGTTGTCCACACCCATATTTCCGTGTAGATCTTTGACTTTTACTTACTATGTAGTTAATGAGAGCTTTAATGTCTTCAGAGTGTAAAGGCCAGTACTTTCTTTAGGGTGGACAGCTTAAGAAGCATTGACTTTTGGGCATTGACTTTGTGGTAGTTTTGCATTCATAATAGTGTGGTAATTAAAAAAGCTGCTAATGCCTCTGGAGCCAATGACAGAGCAGTGTTCTAGGTTTCATAATAGCATTATCAGAGCCTGAAAGACTTAACCAGGCTACCTTACATTTTTATCTAACACAGCCAGAGTGCTGCATAGTTATTGCTACACATCTTCATCTGTGGTTATAATAGTAATAACCACAGAAAATATAGGAAAATAAATACTGCTTTTAGGTTTTTGTGAGAAAAAATATCTTCTATACTTTTCATAACTGTATCGCTATTAGTCATTTATGCTTAAATCCATTTGCCTTTATGTTGCAGTTTAACCTCGCCAGAAACTAAGAACCACACAGCCACTCACTCACTCAGTCCTCGATAGGATAGGGGAGAGGATCAGAAGGGTAAAGTGAGAAAACTCATGGGTTGAGATAAAGACAGTTTGATAGACAAAGCAAAAACTGCGTGCAGAAGCAAAGCAAAAGAAGGAATTCATTCACTCCTTCCCATGGGCAGGCAGGTGTTCAGCCATCTCCAGGAGAGCAGAGCTCCATCACATGGAAGGGTTACTTGGGAAGACAAACACCATCACTCTGAATGTTCTCCCCTTCCTTTTTCTTCCCCCAGCTTGATATGCTGAGCATGACGTCATATGGTGTGGAACATCCCTCTGGTCAGTTGGGGTCAGCTGTTCCGGCTGTGTCCCCCTCCCAACTCCCTGTGCACCCCCAGCCTGCTCGCTGGTGGGGTGGGGTGAGGGGCAGAACAGGCCTTGACTGTGTGCAAGCGCTGCTCAGCAGTAACGAAAACATCTCTGTGTTACCAACACTGTTTTCCATACAAATCCAAAACATAGACCCATACTAGCTACTATGAAAAAAACCTAACTCTATCCCAGCCAAAACCAGCACATTTTATTACATTTCCATGATCACTTTAAATTATATTAGTCATGCACAGTGAGAAATGCTTTTGTTTCTTGATTGCCTTTCTTCCTTTGTTATTTACTCTGTTGCTCAGGAAAGGATAGTACCAGATTGATTATTTTTTAATCCTTTTTCTTTGGAAAGTATTTTTGTATGTTGTAAATATGCATTTGTGATTTTTAAAGAAACGCTAAGAAGCTCTCAGGATACTTAGTCATTGCAAGGTAAGCACTCAGCATGAGGACTGCCTGCGGGCAGAACGCCCACAGGAGAAGCCATGGCGGAAGGGGCAGCCGGGGCTCAGGACCCGGGGATGTGAGAGGGGCAGCTCCCCGATGCAGTGTGTTGCTTCAGAAAGTTTGGGAGCCACTATTGCTGCAGCCTGTTAAGCTGTTAAAGTTCTTGCCCCTCTAAATGATCACCCAAAAGTACTATTTCATTGTTCAATTTTTTACTGAATTCTTAGATGCTCTAAATATTTACCAAGTTCCGTGTTCTTTCCTTATGCCACCGCTGACTGCTGTCTTCAGACACATTAATGTTTCAGGTTGATACTTTTCAAGTGCATATTTTATGAATGTGTTGATTTATCAAAGATGTGTAAAGCAGTGTTAACTTATTTCGAATCAAATGATGGTGCATGCAATATATTATATTACAGCAAGACCCATGCAAATTTTGGCTAAATAAAAATGTCTCCGTAGCATAAAATACTAAAAATATGTTAAATTAGAGAAAAAATAAGGCATTTTGGAAAGTCACATCCTCTATATCTTCATGCCCTAAGCTGAATCAGCTACGTTGTTATAAGGTTCATCCGTGCAGATTGATCTTGAAAATGTCAAGTGACGGCCATTGTACAGCCTGTTTCCCTGGATCCCATTTCTGTTTGGGGGAAATATTTATTCTCCACTGGCAGCCTTTTTTGCAGATACTTTTTCTATACTTTAAACTACTGCCATTTCTTCATTCAGTTATTCCTTCTTAGCTCTGCACCTTTGATTCCTTATGTTCAGCCCCCTCCGTGCCGCTTGGAGAGTAGTTCAGTAAATTAAATTTGCAAACCCTGGGTGTCTACTGCTCAGCTTAGTAGTCAGTTTTTCCGGGATTATATGGGATAATGGGTATGTACTCTCCATATGTATCGTACTCTCTGACTGTGAACTCATTAAAAAGATGGTCGGGCATGTGTATTTTCATTTGAATATCTGCTGATGAAAATGTTCTATTGCAAACATCAGTCAAAAATTATGTGGATTAGGGACACTCTTGGGAGGATTTTATGTCCATAAAATAAATTGGTACTTTGTGATATATATGATCTTTCTCCCATAAGTTTTAAGTAATTTTAAATGAATTTCCAATTAATTGCAGCATGATGAAATTTCAGTGTGGTGTATATAAAAATCAACTTGACAGCATCCTTGAAAATTCAGTCCAACACCGTTCCTGATCCATGATAGCTCAAATGCTTTTTAGCTGGTGAGAATCTCAACAGGAGCTGGTGCAGCAGGGATGTGGATGTGTGCATCTGCATGGGTGTAACGCAACAGGAAGAGGAAAGAGTATGCAGAACAAGGCCAGCATAGGTTTTTTCATTATCCAGATGATCTTATCAAACTAAGAATACTTAGTTGTTATAAATTAGAAGACAGAAGATGGCCATAAATATGACTTTTTACTTTTTTTTTTTTTTTTACTTTGTCCTTGTAAATGACTTTGTACCTGTCTCCCATATGTCCCTTTTCACACTTAGCCTTGGACTGGCAGAGTGCGCACTGCTGCGCCACAGGAGTAGCCAGGGAGGCAGAGTGCGAGCCACGGAGGCAGGTACTGGGTACTCCCCACTCTGGTGGGTCGTCACTGCTCTGGTAGGTACTCCGACGTGCTGTCATGCCAGCCTCGGTGCTAGCGTGTGCACTCTTGGAGCCTTGTGAAAGAGGGAAACAACACTTGAAATGATTTTATTTGCGGTTACAGAGCTGTGAAGGTGGACTGTCTGTGCAATAGAAACTTACCCTACTTTTGACTATCATGTAGCAAACTCATGTGCATCACCCAAACCTGTTAATAATTTCTGTTTCTCACCTTAAATTCTGACAAGTTATTCCACTGTTGCAACGGTGGCAGGCTCTTTCAAACATCTAAAAAGCACCTATTCAGAATGTCTTTTTATTTCTTCCATGAAGAGTTCCATCATATGTTTTAACATTTGTCATTTTGTTCTTGGTCTCCAGGAGGAAACACAGAGATCCTCTCCTATGTGCATTTCACACGGGTAATGAAAAATAACAAAATGTGTAGGAGGATCCAAGAATTAGAAGTTATTGTTGCTTTCATTAATGCTTTAACAATCTAATCAAAGTATAACAACCACTTTTTTTTTTTTTTTTTTTTACTCCAGTTGTAACAATGCTAACACGATCAAAATAATACCATTTCTATTTAGGTTCATTGGTAGTACAAAGAAATAAATAGCTGCAAAGAGCTTCTCCTCTCTTCTGTTTTCTCACCTCTTGATCATTTGTAGTCCTAGGTCAAGAGCGGGATGGTTTAGTGAATTGTTGGCATCCCAGTTCTTCACCAGGAATACAGTATCAATGGTGGTAGAGGGTTTCCTTCTTGATACTGAGTTTGCTTAGGGAGGAGGAATGTGAAAGGAGCCAAGATCACGTGTCGGATGAAGCTGGAAGGTGTGCGCTGGATAGAAACGGTCAAGAGATCTGCACCAGGGCTTTGCCAGTATTCCCCTTCCAGGGCTCTCTTCTCTGGTCTCACCAGCCAGCTCCCCGTCTGTGCCATTTAATCACCCTATTGCTGTCCTCCCTTTCGCATCCTTCTGCTGCCTCACAGCTTTTGCGGCAAGAGGACTTGTAACTGTGCCCTGTGGAGCCACGATAAGTGTGTAATGAAAACAAATGTCTTCACAAGTGGCTTTCATTTGTGGTGGCAGCTGCTCTATTCATTAATTGTGTTAGTGTTTCATGATGTCATTCCATAATTCGGATTCAAGGGGTTAGATCTAAGACTGGCCTTAGAAGTATTCCTCTAAAGCCTGTTTGGGTGCTGATGTTTGTTTGTTAATAATGGCCATATGGCTGTCATCTCTGTTATCCTTAATTTACTGAAAAGTCCTAGGTTTTTCCTGTCTCACATCAATGTGTGTCGATATCTTTTTTATCTTTATTGTGGCATGTGTCTGCATTTAATTCGCTTTCTTCTTCAGATAGTTTTTCTGCTTGTTAATAAATGTCCCACTAGTTATTCTGCTCATTTTACTTTGATATTTACTTTAAGGTCCTGTATCTTTTCGTATGAGTGTTTCTGCAGAACTCTTGCTGTCAGTGAAGGATATGCTCAAACAAATGAAGGTGATTTTTGTTGTATATTTAAGCAGTATGTGTAAAGATTTGCTGATAAACCCTGAAGAACTGATTTAAAATGAGTGAGATGACACATTTCTA
Source organism: Podiceps cristatus (assembly GCA_000699545.1). Classification (NCBI taxonomy): domain Eukaryota; kingdom Metazoa; phylum Chordata; class Aves; order Podicipediformes; family Podicipedidae; genus Podiceps; species Podiceps cristatus. Next base: position 47,124 of record KL289507.1, read on the forward strand.
TATTTCTGTGACTTATTTAATGATATATGTACCTGAGATGATCAGATTAATAATTTCCCAAGGAATAATAAACATACTCAAGTTTTAGTAACCTAACATCATTGTATTTCTGCATTAGGTTGCATTGGACAGTCAAAAATCTCAAAATATATTCATGTATTCAACAGTGCACATATTCATTATGAAAAATGGCATATTAATGTTTATAAGAAATATTTATAACATCACACTATAAAGAATTCATCATCAGGCAATCAAGACAGATTAGTAGCTGAGGAGTACATAAAAATAGCAGCGCAATTTATTTTAACCTTATCACAATAAACATAAGTAAATGCTTTTTCAGTAAAGCATAGACCTATTGTCACTGGGAAAGAGAAAACATACAGTAGCTAAATTATGTTCTTTGTATTTGCTCTGCCTGATCATGAGAATTGAAGAGAAATTTATGTGACTAGAGGTGTAGATTGCATGGGCAGGGCCTTTATTAATGTCTATTATTATTCTGCTGATTATAATATGAGATGCTTGCTAGATATAGGTACACAGATGTAGTCAGCTTTAACCTGCTCACTCAACATTTTTGGCCTATACCTTGATAGCCTTAGTGTTGTTCTTTTGTTGTTGTTGTTGAATGTTGTTGTGAATTCTTAGTGTTGTTGAATGTTGTTGTTGAATGCTTAGTGTTGTTCTTTTGTTTTTTTTTTTCTTTGAAGAGTCACATGATTTTATGAAACAGAAAATGTATTAAAATATATCTTTTTTCCACAGTATAGTCTAGACTTGTAGGAAGACAAGTGGGTAGGATTATATGGTACTGATCGGATGCACACCGTTTGAAGAAATTTACTTACCTTTGTATATTTGCTGAGGTCCTAGGTACTGTGAGAAACCATCTTCTGGGGATTGTTAGATACCTTCTAAGCACAGTCTGTGCCAGAAACTGCAGCTAATTCACTCTTCCAGCTCACTGTTACCCTGCCATTGGCATATGAAGGCTGAGATGGTGCAATCTTTAGTCATTTGACTCTTCTTTGCAGATTTGGCTCTTTTGGTGTTAATTTACACCTGTGTTATGATGTGAGCTGTAAGTTGTCATGGCTCTAGTAAAACCATGATAAATACACTGTCTGAAAGTGGAGTTTCTAGTATCTATCAAATGGTTCATGACTCAGTGTAGATAAACTGGTATTTGAAATTGTAGATCTTTTTTCTTGAAATATCTCTGTACCAGCTTTTTCATGAAACCAAATTATAAGTAACATGGGCAATGAACATCTCCTCTATAAAGGCAGTGATAAGACAACAGATCTATTATTCAGAGCCTCATATGAAGGAGCAAATATTGCTATTCTTCACTTTTATTTCATGCAATGTCTTCACATTTCGTATTGGTTTGCAATCCAGTCGTCTTTGCTATCTTCAGTGACACTGATGTTAAGATAGTGATTTATCTGTACAGTATCAATATGACTGCAGACCATACAGAAAGCATATAGCACTTGGAATATTTGGAAGAATTCTTAGTTTGCATAGGGACTTCTGGAAGTATATATCTGTATATATAGATGGCTGACGAAAGTCAGTCTTCAACGGGTACGTCATGCTTTTCACTGAAAATGAGGTAGCACTGAGAGTTGAAAATACCTCGTATTTTTTTAGATATTCAGTGGTATAGAAAATCAGATGTCATCATCCTTATCTCAATTTACACAATTTATGTAGAGCGATTCAGACAAAGTAAGTATATTTTGAGAGTGGTGACAGAGAGTAACCAGAATCTAATGTCTGTGACTTAGACTGATGGTGAAACTTGGGACCCACGGAAAACAAACAGAAAGCTTTGCACAGTGAGAATCTGGTATGCTGCTTGGCGGCGCTGCTTTTAGGGTAGGAGTAATAGAACTGAAATGAGGATATAATAATCTCTGTAAGAATTGGACTGATCTGAAGATTCAGAGAAGTACTGTATTCAAGACCACTCTTAATCCAGTCTCAGATCTTCGGATTTTTATTATATGCCATTTACTCGTTCACTATCATTTCAGTGAATGAAAAAAAAAAAATTAAAAACATATTCAAATTAGAAAGAAAAATAACCGAGATAAAAAAGATACTTCTGTGTAGGTGGGCATATCCATTTTGCCACAACTGTTTTGATTTCATTGAGAAGTGACTACCATTATGCTTAGGTTATTTTATGCCTCCTGTCATTGCAGAATCTTTCACCACTCTGATTAAGGGACTTAACATCTGCTGTGAGGTTTTTTTTCTTCTTTCTGCATTACGCATGACTTAATCAGTTTTGGACTATGACAAACACAACACAGTGCAGAATAATTCATGACATTGGCTATATTTGGCAGATATAATGTTTACATTATTGTTTTTGTATTTATTTATGTATCTTGCCTAGCTAATAGCAAGATTGGACTATTAGAATGTTTACTAATGCTTCCTTCAACTCACTTCTTTACAATTACGATTCTAACACAATTACTATAAATAAATATGCCTCTAAGAAAAAAAAAAAAATGGTGATCATTACCCTATTAGTTTATTTTCCAGTTGAATCTTGAATTCAAGATTAATTTAACTTGAACAAATGTCACTCATATTTCCTGCCTCAGTTCAGTGTGAATTCATACACAATGAGCATCTGAATTTGCTTACATTGCTCAGCAGTCCTTATGCAAAATTACTGGCTTGATTTAAGGCTACTCTAGGACAAAGATTTGATGGCCTAGTAAAAGTATTTCAGAAGACTGAATGATTTGTTGAAGAATGCTTAATTTTATTTGTGAAACCAAAATTCCATTGTGCTTGTGACTTTTTGCACATAGAAATAATTTTGAACAGTCACAGCAGAAACTATGTCCCAGTAGGACAAGGAATGATGTAATTTACTTCAGAATTTCACAAATATTGTGCCCACAATACCTTATGTTCTATAAAATAGTTTGAAAACTATAATCATCATTAAGAATGTAGAATTGTGCCTACATTACTATCTTTTCACACTGAACAATGGTGATTTGGGAAAAAACCCCAACCAACCAAACAAAATACCACAAACAAGAAAAAGCATGGTTTCTTCATTTCTGTTTGCCTTTATTAGGTGTATGGAAGATACTCATCTGCTAGCAGGAAAATGAGTAAAGTATTACAAAATGTGCCTGAACTATAAATAAAACCAGTGACTTTATTAATAGTATATAGGTATTAACATTCTGTTATGAAAAAGTTTAATTTTTAGCTATCTGTATTTATAACAATTCATACACGGGAGAAACTTGGTAAAATTATGAATAGCTTTTGCTGGCAGTGCATAATACAATGTAAGATGAATATTTAAGGGTGAGTTTGAGCTCAGGCTCTGACTAGGGAATATCACATTGCCTGCAGTGCCAAATACGTACAAGACAATTGATGGTGCTACCCAAGGCCAGGGGTGTCGGGAGAGAAGGTGGGTTCACTTCCCTTTTTCCTGCCATAGACACACAGGTGAGCAATGTAGGATCAGTCTTTTCTATCTACCTATCCTGCTAATTTTCTCATGTAGACTGTTTTCCACATCCTTCCACATCCATCTCTCTGGATGACAGCTTACATCTGCCTTGTTTGTATACCTTCAAAACACTTCTGAAATAACCTTCTTGGTGGGTATTTTCCTTTCTTAGGGTTTCACCTATGGTTTTGTCTTTTCTTTTTATACCAAACAAGATATACATTTCTGTCTTCAGATCTCTTCGTAGCATATTCTCGACTCTGCCACCCACCCAGCCATTCATCATTCATTACTGAGATGTCACCTCCCAGCTAAGATCTGCCTGCCACGCTAACCTTCATCACCCTTCTTACAGATCCTCAAGGAAATATCTTCATGCTTCTCATGTGGTGGTCCTCCATGTTAACACCTGTAAACTACATCTCAATCCCTATGCCTCCTGTTATTATTAAAAATTCTCCTCACTCGTTATAGCAACAAAATTACTGAGAAGCAGTGGCTGAATTGTTATACTTAAAACCTTTTCTTCCTCTGGTGATATATACTCTTCTATTATTCCGAATTGAGGAGATTCCCCTTTACCTTTTTACGTAGTTTAATGTATTGTTATGAACAGATTTTCAGAAAGAAAAGTCCTTCTGAGGATACACTGTGTGTTTCTATTATAATATTAATCATTTTAATCAGTTTGGTATCAGAAGACAATTCTTAAATTTTAAAGAAACAATTTTATTTGTATCTCTTTCCTAATATTTAATAATGAAGATCGAATAGGGAAAATAATATATAAAATGGCATTGAAATAAAGCCATTAATATTTACTAGTGTCAACTCCATTTTGCAAATCCTGAAAAAATACTGCAAATAGGTGAGCAAATAATTTAGTTTTATTATGCATGTAGTAATAGTTGTATTACTTTTTTGTATTAGTTTATATTACTTTTATGGCTATTTACATAACACTGTTAGTAATTAAATACTAATGGACCCTTTTTAAAGGACGTGCTCTGCGCTGTAAACTTTAGTTTTTGATCCTTACGTTTGAATAGGGTCCAGGTTCATGTAAATGCCTAAGGGAATGTCGTGGTTTAACCCCAAAC
>JMFS01137177.1:0-15834 GCA_000699545.1 Podiceps cristatus
GAAATAAAACAATAAGATAACAGGAAAGGAAGGTGAACAGAAAATGAACTGAACAAGGAGCCCGAACCCAAAGGAAAGGGGTAAGGCAACAAGGCAAAAGACAAGGGCAAAAAGGGAATGCCAAAAGGACCTGAGGGGCAATGGCTAACCCTCACTTATACTGGGCATGACGTCTATGGTATGGAATACTCTCTTTGGCCAGTTTAGATAAACTGTTCTGTCTGTACCCTCCCACGTGTTTGAACCTGCTCGTTAGCAAAATTTTGGAAACTGCCAGATGTTGGGAAACTGCAAGATGTCTTCGGTCGTTCAGCAGCAGCGAACAGCAGCAGCGTGCTGTCACCTCGTTTCACATACCAACTCCAAAACACAGGAGCTACTGCAGACAAAAACTAGCTCTGTCCTGGCTGAAACCAGGACAATTATCCAAGAAAATTTTATCCATGTAAATCTTCTTTCCATACATAAGCAAGATTAACATCGTTTTGGTCAATATTTGTCCCTCTCCAGATCACAAGATGGGCATTTTCTGTTTATAATACAGTACTCATTACACTTAGAGGACAAATGTGTAGGGCCAAACACTTTAGACGCTTGCCCAAACCAGAGCCTATGCAGCAAGGTGGGCACATTGGCAGACACCGCAGGAATACAACAATCCTGCTGGTAGTCCTGCCTGAATGATTGATTACTAATACTTTCCTAAAACCCACAAACAGCTCTGTATTTCAAGCCCTGAAAGACTAACTCACTGCTTCTGTTGTTTCTGTGGTAACAAGATAAAATATCATTAATAATATAATGTAATGGCTAAATAACAGCAGTCCTCCAGCTAATGTGCTAGCCATGGCCCCATTAGCTAGAAATCATGGGGTACAAAAAGCTCATTCAAATTTGCGCAATCATTTGTAAATATTATTCTAGCTTCAAATGATGGCAGATATTATTAATGATCCAGTTACAGAGCTACATCTGATGGCAAAGAATTTCTTATTCCTCGTTAGAAAAGAGTAATCGGTCCCATCGGTTTTATAATACTGTACCAGTTCTGTCTGGCATGGAGTTAATTTTCTTCACAGCAGTTTGTATGGTGCTGTGTTTCAGATTAGTGACCAAAACAACACTGATAACACCCTCCTGTTTTAGCTGTGGCTGAGCAGTGTTTGTTTGCACAGCATTAAAGCCTTCTCCGTTTCTCACTCTGCCCCACTAGTGAATAGATCAGGGGTGCACAAGAGGTTGGGAAGGGATACAACAGGGCAGATGACCCAAATTGACCAAAAAAAAAAAAAAAAAAGGTATTCTGTGCCATATAACATCATGCTGAGGAATAAAAAGGGAGAGGAGGGGAGTTTAGGTGGTTTTTTTGCTCAGGAACTAGCTGGGCATCGGTCTACCTATGGGAGGTGGTGAGCGATTACCTTTGCATCACTTTTGTTTGCTTTCTCTCTTCTCCCACTTCTTCACTTAATTTTTATCTTGACACACAAGCTTTCTTGCTTTTGCTCTTCCTTTCCTCTTACCCCATCCCACGGGGGTCAGAGGGAGCAAGAAAGCATCTGTGTGGTGCCTACCTGCCTTCTGGGGTTAACCCACAATAAAGACAACAAGCTAATAGAGTCAGAAAAAGTTAAAAAGTGTGACTCATAACAATTTCTGTCCCCAAACTCATAACACCGACCCACCCCACCCCCAACATGCACAGAGGTATGTGTTTAGGTTTGGGATTCAGGCAGAAATCCCAATTTTCACAATACCCTGTGAGAAAGATCCCAGTCTAGATTTTAGGAAGAATCCAAATCTTTAGGAAGAATCTCTTCTAGTCATGGCAGGGCTGAAAGCAGCTTAGCTGGATCTAGATCATCAATACTAGAGCTATGAGAAACAGTAAGATCCAGTTAGTAACAGAGTAAGGCAAAACGTTGGATGCAGAAAACATTACTGCCAGTGCCATTCTGGAGGTGCGATACCTCCAGTTGGAGATTGTTGGAGAGCCTGTATAGGTGCAAAGGACTGCAAAATGCTCGTTCTCCTTCAGCACATGATCTAGAGTCATCTGTTTAGACCCGCAAGCTGTACCCAGGACCCCACCAAGTTTTAAGATAACCTCAATGTTACCAGTTACCTCAGGCCCCCAACACAGGCATGGCTCCTTGATGAGTTCCTGCTACGTAGGTACACCTAAACCATTTCTGATGAATAGGACAATTTTCAGTCAACAACAAGGTGCATGCAAAGAAGCATATGTGAGCATTTAGAGGAATCATTTGAGGTCTTTTGTTTTAAAGTGCCAAGCTTAGCATCCACCAGGATGTTTCACACTCCAAGTAGAAATTGGGAAGCTGAGTCTAGACTGCTGTGTCAGAACAGCTGACTCAGCTCTACTGCAGACAGAGCCTCACTGTCGCTTACATTAACCAGAGTTTCAAAAGCACAGGAGCCACAAACTGAAGTAAATAAAATCAGGATTCCACCCCAGGATCTGCATTTAAATATACAGATGCCTAGAGTGCTTTTACATTATATACAGTGAAAACTGTGGCCTACTTTTGCATATTGAAAAGGTTTCAATGAAGTGCTGATGGCACCTTTCTGTTATAAGATCTTTCCAAATTAATGTCATAATACTGAAGTGGACATACAGTTATAATCTACACACCATGTAAGTATCGCTTCTCCTTTTCTCTTTATTTTTGTTTAAACCAAAAAAAACCCCATGTTTAACATGGACTTAGCCTTTCAGAACAAAAGACTTGCCAACTGCTGTTGACTGTTTTCCACTTCCTTTGGACCTCATTCCACTGGAATTAGAAGTGATGTTTTTCTTGTTAACAGCACATTTTGTAAATAATTGATAAAATTTCTAATTTCTGAGTTGTTTTCCCTTGGCTCCTTGCAGCTAAGAGAAACATACACAATTAATATATCTGTAGGCATAATGGCAAGTCTTCAGTCAGAACACCATAAATTTACCTTCACTCTCCCCACACTACCAAATCCCGCCCCCAAAAACCCATATATGTGCTCACAAACATGAAAGAAAACACTTGAAAAAGATTACACAAGTCAAGTGATGCATACAAGGTTAGTATACTAAAAAATGCACTCATTTGGCACACAAACACTACCGAGCTTGCTGGATAGAGTACGTATTTTGAGAGCAGATTAACATGCTTTAACTTCACTAGAACCTTAATAAGTATCCAGTTTTTATGGTCTGAAGTGAAAGCTGGTCCTCAGTCCATGACCTTGGCAACAGATACCCATGTAACACTCTGGGGACATCAGGCTCAAAATACTGACCCCACTGAATTTAAGGAAATTCCTGCCAGTTTCAATGCAGCCTGAATCTCACCCCAACACCAGCCCTGCAGCTCAGGGCTGCCACGTGCGCTCTGGCAGAGGAGCAATATTTGTCACTTTCAGCTCTTCCATTTTGCTGGAGATTAACACCGCGAGCAGAAGGGGCAACAAGAGCAAGCGTGCAACGTTTCTTCAGCTATCCCAAAAGTTCACCAAGCTCATACATTGGATTGTGCCAGCCAGCTTCGAGCTGCAGGAGCTGAGGAGGCAGCACTTGTTTGCTGCTGTTGCTGTGAATGTAACCTCCAGCAGAAGGGAGACAAGAGCTACAGGCAGTAACACCTTCTCCCACTGCCGCTGGATCCAACAGGCTCCTCGGAGCAACACAACAGGTACCTTCTAGATTGAAGAGAAGGTGGCAGCCACGGAGACACTTAAAATAAAGACAAATACTCAAAGACTGTGTATGCTTGGGTGTGTCAAAACCAAAAGGGTCAGGATAGGAGAGGAAAAAAAAGCAGCCATAAGATCATTTTCTTTTTCTTCAGAAACCCCTGGTCTGCACAAAACCACCACCTTCAAGGTTGTGTTCAGCCCTACCCAAATGAAAGCATGCTTACTGGCTGCAGTGAAGCTCCAGTGCCCTTTTGTGCCTTCTAAAAAAGAAACCCACACTAAATTTGCTAAATCATTGTTGACACACTTTGATTTTGTAGACTTTAACATTCAAACAAATAACTGGACAGAGACATCATAGAGCCACCACAGAATCTGACAACTCACAGATGTCATAAGGCAGGGATTATCAGGGAAATCTGTTTTGCATGGAAAGGGACATTTGTGAGTTACCTCATGATACACAAGCTTTCTCTGGAGAAGAGGCTGAAGTTAAGCCTGTGGATGCTGGTTAATATACATCTGTATTTCTTTTAGGTATACTGAGAAGGTGGAAAAAATATTTTCTTGGAGAGCTGGTTATAAGCATCAAAAATTTTCACTGCAACTATAACTTTATTTTTCAGTTCCCTTGAGGCATTTTGATCTGAAGTTTTTGCCAACAAATTTAACACCATACCTCAAACAGAATCAATAAATTTAGATTGAACTAGAAGACTTTGATCCATTGTGATAACAGACTACATACCTGCAAATCAAGATCGAAGAACTCTTACTAGCACTAACATAGAAAACCAAAGCAATGCCACACGAGATTTACTTCCCATCTTGCACTAGCAATACATCTTCAGAAGTCTGTCTTAAATTCTATTTCCCTTCACCAAAGCAGGATGCTAACTTATAGCCAGAGTAGTTTTACTCTCAACACAGATGAGGAAGCATTTAAGAAGGATGAGTGTATAGGCCCACACATATGTGTATGAGGAACAAGAGACTGCTAGGCTCTGCAGATGGTAGTCTTGTACCATCCAGAATCTGCATTGCACATGAAAGAAAATCTATCAGTCTGGGGGAAAAAAAAAAAAAAAAAAACAAAACACAAACCACAAAACACCACAACAAAACTGTCTTCAGCTGGTAATTTCACTTAATTACTTTCATTAAGAATAGAATTCAATTTCTGCATTGGCCAGCTCAGTGCTGATGCAATGGTCTAATCCTGAAGCAGGGACACAAAATCAAAGGAATCCTGTGGATGCAATCAAGTAAATTTCACCCGTGCATAGAGGCAACAGGAGCCAGATTCTCACCTCTGTTCCAAGATAATATTACAAAATTCTGCTATTATAAGGAATTCCTCTTTTATAGAGCCATAGCACGTCCAACGGCACAATGGTGGTTAGCATTCAAGGCTACGTCTACAGGGCTAGACAGAACAGGGCCACAGTGGGGTTTCTGGTCCTGAGGCCAAGTGGCACAGGCTGGCTTGTCTAGTCTCCCGTAGGACCCAGTGGCCCCAAGGCAAATCCATGAAGGGACCCAAACCTGGGCCAGTCTTGCATTGCTACCTGCGAGAACAGTCCCTCGTGTGCCACTGCCCAACCATCTCCAGACACCCACACAGGCCAGGAGCACACCAGGGAACAACTGGGAAGACTGGGTGAGCAGCGTTCAAGCTCATTCATTTAGCAGTACAGGTGTAGTCTGAGTACCTGGGGACTTTGCATGGGAAAGTACAGCATTAACAAACCCCTCAATGCTGAATTAAAAATAGTACACTGACGCTACTGTGGCTTTAGCAGTCACATGGCAAAAAAAACCCAAACCTCTAAATGGGACAGAATGAGGCAGAATGAGTATCTCCAGCAGTTTTGCATCTCCTCTAGGTAGATGGAACAGCCCAAAAGGGACATCAGAAGCCAAGATCTGGATGATCATATGCAGAGCACAGGAGACAACATATACTGAAGCATGCAATTGTACCCAGGAATTAGGAAAACCCTAAGAAGGAAGCAAACTGAGGAAGGATTCAGCTTTATGTTGCATTAGCGGTGATATAACCGCTGCAGTTGTTTGTTGCAGCTGGATGCATTCACACCTCCAGTTAATAACAACTATCGAGTTCCCTTCAAGACCCACAGCAGTAAGATGAGTGCTTAATTATAGCTGAGAACAATAATCTTTAGTCATGCCTCCTGTTGTAAAAATCCCAGTGTCAGGCTTTCATGTAATTACACCCTTGACAAGCAAACATGAGTCATAAGTGTTGACAGCAAATACAAAAAAGCATGTTCCTCTCTGTTGTGGTGAGGGCAAGCAGATCAGAAAGCCCTCCATCATTTAGAGGAAGAAACAGAAATGGATGAGAAAATGAAGACACAGAAGTACGCCCGTAACCTTCCTCAAACAAATTCCACTCAGACGCTTCAAGGAAACATGCGAATCCAATACAGAAAGAAACTCTTCATTCTCAACCTGTCACCCCCTAACACGTATTCCCAGCAATGCAAGCCCACGCAGTTACAGGCAGCTGCACTGGTACGCAGTGCCGATGGCAGCCAGTCTCATCACCTGCTTCCCCTTCCCCAGCAGGCCAAAAGAGAGATTTCCCTGAGCCACCGCACAAGAACCACTGTAATAAGTGGCTCAGTACGGTGGCAAAGCCCTCCCAAAACAGGTGATATAAGAGGTGTACAGCGATCATTTCCTCAGAATAGATTACCAACATCCAACATGCTCTTCTTGCCTGCCAGAGACTAAATAGAAAACAGATCACAGAACTGAAATAAAATATGATGGGCCCTGTTTACTCAAGGAGGAGACAAACTTCTTAAAAAAATGCAGTGGTGCAAACATTACTTTTATATTTACACTGGACACACAGTCTAGGGACCTGCCTGCTCTTCAAAACCTCAGTCAGAATAAAGGTAAATTTCTTATCACAGGAACTCAATGTACATTAGTTTGGAGCTGCTGAAACTTGGATAGCTATACGCTATGCATCCAACCAGCCAGATCTTTTTGTGATCCTTGGACCTTGAGAGGAAGCATTTGAATATCAACAATCCATGAATGAAATTCTGCCACACAGGTAACAAGCAAAGTTCTATTTGTACATTTACTAGAGTGAAATACTCTTGTGTTTGTGGTTTTGGCTCACCACCAAGAAAAAAAAAAAAATACCTCTGTCATAATTACATTGGCATGGATTTTGTTATTCCTTTCCTCTGGGTTTTTGAGCTCTAGAAATAAATTCAAACATTTAATTAGACTTCGATGCCTCCAAACTTGGCCAGTGAAGCACTGAGTTATCCTCGCGGTGTGTTTTCAGAATGCACCAAGCAGCTAAATATAATTCTCAGGAAAAAGGTAAATAAATCACGAAATACAGAATTGAAGCACCTGCTACCCTTACAGCTCAACTTTAATTCCACACCGTCATATACTGACAATAATGAATAGGAGTGCCTGGGTAGCTTCTGCAAGCTTGACTTCACCATCAAGAAAAAAAGTGTCTTATTTTATAAATAAGGCATTGGAACTATTGCTCATGAGCAATCAATAGGCATCCCTCACTGTCTATTTCCACTCAGTGCTTAGCAAGAACCTCAAGAGCATTTCCACTGCAGGCCAGGGGGACCAAGTCATCCATATGCAGATCTGCTGTAATATCCCAGATTCCATAGAGAGCTATATGACCCGGTAGATGGAGCACTTGAATAAAACAAGGGAGAACTGATTTCTGTGCCTATCTGCCACAAGCCTTGGCCAACTTGCTTCATTCCTGAGGCCCAGGACATGCAGACCTGCTACTGTCCAGCTGCAGACAGTAGTTCCTTAAGGCACAGTGCCTCACTCCCTTTCAGCTAGGTGCTATACTTTGATCTCCTCATCCTTTAAACATGCATAACGACTTCTACTTTCCTTGGAAAGTCTTCCAAGATCTAGTTATTCTTTAAAATTAGGATCTGTGCTTTCATACAGACTACAGAAAAAGGCATTTTGTTCCTTAAAACACTACTTTGGGACCAAAGCGAGGTCACAGTTGCAGCACAGGACTGTACGATGGGCCGATAAGCCTGCTGTGCCAGGTCACATGGTCCAGCATACAGCAATGCAGGCACTCCTTGCCTCCCCCCCACACATCCTGCCATCACAGCAAGCCGTTTCCAAGAACCGTATCTTGAGAATTGGAGACAAGGAAAGAGATGCCATAAAACACAGAATGAGCATCCTGAACTGCTGTTGGGCCTTGGGACCACTCTCCTCTGGGAACATCTGGTCATTGCCACTGAGGTCACATCTATGCCACATGGCCTAAGCCAGGCAGCCCATATGGTGTGAGACCACATACTGTGCTGGCTCTGCCAGCCTGCATCCAAACAGGTGCAGCTGTATTTGAGTAACACAGTACCCAGTGTAATCAAGTCCAGCCTAAGATAATTAACTAAGTACTCTTGGTTCTGGAGTTGCTACTGCACACAGAGCCAGCTTAAGCCTCTCGAGACTCAAAAGACAGACTTCCCTTAAACGATATTTATCCCCAGACAGCAACCTATCCAAGTAAGGCAACACAATGCTTTCAGTAAATTCCATAATTCAACTATTTTCAGATCTTTGTTCAGATCTTGCTAAACTTGAGATCTTGATTTTTCAAAATATTATTTCAAAGAAAGAAAAAACCCAACCCCCCCACCAAAAAAAAAAAAAAAAAAAGACAAAACCCCACCAAACCAAAAGCTTTCTGCCATCATATTGACACAGCAGGGCTGATCTAAACTGCTTTGCTCCAGCTCTAGAAACAGGCTGAAAGATTGCTTACCAGTTCAGGCACAGCGAGAGCTGACTGCTCCTCAATGGATGGGGATCTCAAGGCCAGGAAAGCCTGGCCGACCTCCCCAGTAAGGCAGTGGGGCAGCCCCAGAGGCAGCTACAAGCCCAGATCACCAGGCAAGCCCACGGTGACAATACAGGTTTGATACCAAGCCAAGAATGGATCCAAGTCAGGATGACATCCAACAAGTGTAGCCAAGGTCTGACACAGTCCCATAGTATCCAGGCAAGTCCACAGTGGCAAGACAGCCAACATGCTGGGGTCTGGAGCAACAAAGACCAGAGCTCCTACAACACTGTTCAGGGAGAAAACAATAGCCCCAAGCTGAGCTTAAATAGAGCTCCTGGGCTGTGGGCTGGGTGGTTGGAGACCCCAGGAGAGGCTGATCAGGGTAATTAAGGCTGTTACTGCCCTCGGGGCCTTGAGACTGAAAGGTTCTCTGCAGAGGAGAAAAAGTGTTTTAAAAGATGTAACAAATATTCCCATTTAATTATGAGGAAGGCAACCCTACTTCATGTAACAGGCACTGGATGCTGAACTAAAATCAAAAAAGTATAACATGAAATCTCCCTCCTACTAATTACAAGGCCCTCACTTGCCCACGCAGCTTAAGCTCATTCTTAAATCCTGCTCAAGTATGAAAAGAACCTGTAATCCCTCTCACTTCACCATCAATATGCAAAGTCCTAAAGAAAGTGTGGGCAGGTCAGTGTCCAAGAAAAGCTTAAGCAGGGAATATTTTTTCACCAAGCTTTTGGGAGTATCTGGGGTAAATCTGTCTGGCAGTTTTGAACACTCAGAAAATGTGGGATACCTTTAAAGTACAGATTAAATATTGCTTAGAAAAGTACATGTCCCGGTTTCAGCCGGGACGGAACTAGTTTTGTCTTCAGCAGCTCCTGTGTTTTGGATTTAGTATGTGAAGAATGGTGATAGTGCACTGCTGTTGTTCATTGCTGCTGAACGATCAAGGACATGTTGCAGTTTCCCAAGTCTTGCTAATGCACAGGTGCAAACACCTGGGAGGGGCACAGCCAGAAGAGTTGATCCAAACTGGCCAAAGAGAGTGTTCCATGCCATAGACGGCATGGCCGGTGTGAGTGAGGGTCAGCCATTGCCCCCCGGCTCTGGTTCCTTGTTCAGTTTTTTTTTTCTGTTCATATTCCCTTCTTGTTACCTTATCCTTGTTTTTCATTTGGGTCTGTTTCTTTGTTTATTTGGCTGTTTGTTCCCTTGCATTCTCTGGAACTTGCTGTTCTGGGATGGCTGCGGGGGAATACCCCTGCTCCCTGGCTGCTGCTTGGGACGGGCTGTGTCGGTCCTCGGGTGGTGAGAAATTGTGCATTGTTCATTTTATATATTCTATTATCCTATTACATTATTATTATAATTAACGTATTTTTATCTTTTCCTTTGCTGTCCTGGTAGAGTGTTTTTATCTCAACCCGAGAGCTCTCTCTCTCCCTGTTTCTCCTCCTCACCCCACCAGGGAGGGGAAGGGTGAGCGAGTGGCTGCGTGGTCCGGTTACCACTTGTGGTTAAACCATGACAGTGCAACAAGAAGACTGGCTGTGTTCATCTTACAAAATGTTCCTGGTCACTCAGTACTATCATCTCCTTAATCCACCTGGAGCAAAGTAAATCTTTCCACTAAGCACAGGTGATTTAATAGATCATAACTGCATCTGGGGAGGAACAACCGCAGGCACCAGTATATCCTGGGGCTGTCCAGCTGGAAAACAGCTTTGCAGAAAAGGACCTGGGTGACACCAAGTTGAACATGAGCCAGAAACGTACCCTTGCAGCAAAGAACGCCAATGATACCTGGGCTGCGTTAGGAGGAATGTCACCAGCAGGTCAAGGGAGATGCTCCTACCCCTTTATTCAGCACTGTTGAGGCCACAGCTGAAGTGCTGGGTCAAGTTCTGAGCTCCCCAGTACAAGAGACACGGACAGAGAGAGTCCAGAAAAGGGCCACAAAGACGATTAAGGAAGTGGAGCATCTCACGTGAGGAGAGGCTGAGAGAGCTGGGACTGTTCAGCCTGGAGAAGAGAAGGCTCTAGGGAATCTTGTCAGTGTATATAAATACCTGAAGGGAGGGTGCAAACAAAACAGAGGAAGGCTCTTTTCAGTGGTGCCCGGTGACAGGCCCAGAGGCAATGGACACACACTGAAACACGGGAGGTTTGCTCTGAACATCAGGAAACAATTTTTCACAGTGAGCCCGACCAAGCACTGGCACAGGTTGCCCAAAGAGGTTGTGGAGTCTCCTTCCTTGGAGATACTCAAAAGCCATCTGGACATGGTCCTGGGCAACCAGCTCTAGGTGGACCTGCTGGAGTGAGGGCAGTTGGACTGGATGACCTCGAGAGGTCCCTTCCAACCTCAACTACTCTGTGATTCTGAACAATACTTGAACAGGTGAGATCCCCATGCCTGGGGTATAAGAAATGATGGCATCCAGATTTGTCAAATTGCTGTTGGAGGCAGTACTTGGGCTGCCCGCCCCTCCCCCCCACCCCCCAAGTGGTTTGTGCATTGCGACTGCTACATTATAAGGTCTGTCTCATTATAAGGTCTGTCTGGTCTACAGACCATTATAAGGTCTGTCTCAAATTCAGAGGTCTTCAGAGAGGGAGAGAAGTTCCCTTATCCAAGTTTCTTTTTGTCCAAGAGGAGCAGTGCTGACCTGAAAACCCCTGGACTATGACTTCCATCTCCTCCACTGGAAGATGTTCAGTATTTCTTATTCATTCCCAGTCTTTACAACTAGGAAAATAACTGCATTCACATGGATTATAAGTATCAGGGAATTTTTAAATGAGACATTAGGAAGAACTGGGAGAGTCTAAAACTAATCTATTTAAATTCTGCCTTTTAGACTACATGCTTTCTCAAACTACGATTCTAACCACAACCTTTTCTACCATCAAGATTAAATGCAAAGTTCCTGCTAACCACTGTTACCTCTTCTACAAGCTTGTCAAATAAGTTGTTATACATAAATTTTTAATCTAACAAACTACTGGCAGTGTGCACCTTATATGCTCAAAAGGGTAATAAAATCTTGTACTGCTGCATTAATTATTCCATTAGCTGAAATATCAGAGGTCTGTGCTTTGGACCAGAAGGCTGTGGGCACACCAACCATTGACTAAACGGTATGTTTTCTGAAAATTCCTTATTAGCATCTTGGCAACAGGCCCCCACTACTCTGAGAGCCAGATATCACCACCTTGAAATAATGTCAGCCATTTAGTTTTCCACAGCAATACCTCAGCCATGTATCTAGCAAAAACCTTCAGATCAAATCAGTATTTTACTGGTTCTACTCATTTTCAGCTAGTTAAGATGGACTGGATTCTGGTCTTTCATATTTCATAGCAGTAACGACATTGCTAGCCAGCAATTAGCAAGTTTTGTCAGCACTGCATGCTCTTACCCTGAAACAGGCCCCAAGAGCCCAATTTAGAGACATATATCTCACTTGTTTAATACAAATTTAGCCTCCTAAAATATTCCTTTTTCCATAAACAGCCAGCACCGGAGCCCTGAGGCACCATAAGTAAGTAATTAATATAGGTATATTTTTTAACTATTTTTGTATGCACATATTGCCAGAAGTCACACACTTTCTGTAGATTTGCATTCATTATGCGATATGGTTCTGGATGTCTCAGAAAATGGTCATGAAAGGAGACAGTAGAGAAGTAGATAAAAATAGAAAACAATCAATAAACATCCATGGAAAGAACATGGCCTGTAAAGGGTGGCAGCTGTCTGGCAAAATGTTGTCTGTTAGCAGAGGTAGGGCTTCAAAGTTCTCAATTCAAAGAATGCTGTTTCCCTAAAAGTCAAATTTAAACCTCTAAGTCTTTTTGCTAATGTTAGGAAATTGTTTTTATGCTTAGGCTTGCAGCTTAAATCCCCCAAAAGTCAAAATGCCCAGCCACCCACTACTCATTTCTCCTTTCCTTCCTGTTTTCTCAATGGTATTGGGTGTAAATCACCCTTTGAGCTGGTAGAGATAACAATGCAGCTAAAAAATAGTGTCACAGAGTCTAATGGATGCAAACACAATGTTAAAACTGTCTCCTACCTTCCTGTAACTGCCCTTTAGGTCTTTAGGACCTTGAAGTGATGTCCATTGTTCTAACATATATGTGCACAACTTTGCTTAATAAAGTGTCCCACAGATTAGATGAAACCCTTTATGGATTAAAAAAAAAAAAATTCAAAAAAGTATCGAGAACAAATATAATGCATTTCACCCACAGACTAACCACAGATAACATACTTCCAAGAACACTGATATTTCTACGTAGCTTTTTTCATTGGTCTGGCAGGAAGGTCTGTCGTTGATGCACTCCCACACTGCATGAAACAAAAGGTGACTAACCAGAACCTCAGTAACGCCTGCGCTCTCCGATTGTAAGGGCTGGGACTGTTTGGAACCTGGGCAGAGAAACAAAGCGGCTCACTGAGTCCTCTCGCCCTTCATCTTCATTGCAGATAATGTGTCAGGTTCTCATCGGTTTATGGAGGAGGTGGGAGGTGTAACATTTGTGATCGCACATGAAAGAGCAATTTAGCATCTGAGGGCTCTATAAAGGATGGTTAGGTTGCTAGGAGACAACATGGGATGTTTGTTTGTATGCTAGCTGTGGAAAAGAGCCCTCTTGCCTCAGGTGGACTTTTCAGGTCCTTGACTGAGGGCCGGAAAAGGGCTCTGGAGGCATCAGAGAAACATGTGACTTGAGTCCAAGTTAAAAGGCCATTTTCCTACATTTCTCTTGTGTGATCAGAAGTGGCTGGTAACTCATGTGATTTAGACAGACTGGTGCACTCTATGAGAATAAACCTTTTTCCTCCACAGTCTGAGGCCTTATGATCAAAAAATCATTAGAGATAAATTAAGATTTCATTCATTTATGCCCTTTGTTTTATTCATATACCACACTCTAAACAGATCGTCTCCCTGCAATCATAGCACCATAATGCAATCATACGCAATCACGCACTGTGCTACTGTGACATAAAAACTAGGCCTTAAGATCAATAAAACCATTGGAAGCCACTTTGCAAACTGTAAGTGAAATATTTTTTGCTCTTAAGTGGATGAAAGTGTTTGCAAGTGGAAAGGCCACATTCTGGTACTTGTGTCATTTCAGGATTAATTGTGTCAGGCCCTTTCTTTGACATATGTGATGGGAACTAAGCAAAATAGCGGATTTCATTTCCCACCATCCCTGTACTCTAGAGCTCAGGAACCTACCAGGTAAGTCAAGTCCCTTGAGGAATGGTGTCTCCAGGAACTCCCATAAGAGCACTGCACCTCTGCCCCACCCATAATTCAAGCCCAAGCTAAAATTGACCCTCTAAGTTGGAGGCAAGCAAAACCCAGTCAAGTCAAATAATTCCTGACTGTAGTCTCCTTCAGTGAAATGGAATCAATCTGAAAACACATTATCATGTCTAGCTAATTTAATTTTGCAGCCAGTATGAGGCCTCATTCTTAAGTTTAATTATACGGGTGACAATGTAAGTGAGGAAAGCTATTTCCTATTACATTTGACACTGCTTAGTTAGTATGTGTATATGTTCCTGGCATAAGCAAGAAGAGTACCTTAAAAAATACCACAGAAGAAGGGATGATATCATTGCTGAGAATAACAATCCTGAGAAATATTTAATTTAGAATGTGGGGCTAAGCAGCACCAAACACCTTGCAAACTTAAATATTCATTTGGAAGTATCAGCAGCAGACCATTGCCTCGAGCAGACCATTGACTGAAATGTCTACAATACTAGTCATGCACTTTAGCAAGATTTTTAAAGTATTTGAAGTCTACAAACTATGAACCAGTTGGAGGGAAAAACAGAAGTGCTGAGTGCTCTAAAATCTATTTTAATGCCAAATTAATTCCTTCAACTCAAATTCCAGGTAAATACCATCTTGACCACATGAAAAGAAGAAACTTAGACCCAGTAGATTGTATATTCCACTGTACGTACCCTTTTCTGCTGTAAAGAGTTAGCAAGTGTAACTAGATAACTCCTTATGGCAAATTATTGGTATCAACCACTATCATTACGTCTGTTTCAAAGGATGACCTCAGGATCTGACCATATTATTCTGAATTTTTGAGGAATTTGTGGCATTGGCATTATAAAGCAGATCATGTATGAAGTGCATGGCACTGAAAGCATAGCTACAGGACCTGAAGTGAAAAGACCAATGAGTCAGTAACTTAAAAAGAAAAAAAAAAAAGAAGAAAAAAAAAATGACATAAAAATAGTTGCTCTAACTCATACAATGTCATAAACAGGAGATGCTAAAACAGGAAGAAAGGAGGGATGGTATGAATGAAAAGGTCACCATGGTCAAGCCTTCTCATAGATTCATAGAAATCTATCATGAGAGATCCTGCATTTAAAAGTGAGGAGCCACACTTTGCATTTAGATTAGTACCCTTAAGCTTTGTTAGATCATTGATTTCAAATAATTATGTGTGTGGTCTAAAGAGTAGACACAATAGAGCTATGAAGCAAGCCTCGTTAAAAGAATTGCACTCACCTACCACCTAGTGTAGGTGAGTGGAGTGGAGTGGAGGTTTACGAACAGAGAAAGCTGATGTTAAGCAGCGTAAAGAGCAGGTTATTTACTTCCCGGAGTATGTAACTTTCTTTTCATACAGGATTGCATCCCTACCTTCCTTTGCAACATATTAAAGATTTTTTAACCAATGCAGTATCCAGACTCATGTTTTTATTACTCCTGACTGAATAAAGGAGTCTCTGAGCAACCTGCTCTAGGCAATGGTGTCCCTGCTCACTGCAGGGGGTTGGACTAGATGGGCTCTGGGGGTCCCTGCCAACCCAAAACATTCTATGACTCTATGAAAACACACTGATCATTTTAAAACATCCAAAAAGTATGGTGCGCTGTTTTGAAACTGACGGACAGCAACGGGAAAAGTTTCGCACAGGCACGCACTGTAAGACCAGAAATCTTCGCCGAGTAAGTTTTGACAGAGAGGGAGCAACTTCAGCCAGCCAGCGTCCCGGGAAGAAGCTCCTAACACTCACCAAGCTCGTTCCTCATCCTAAAGCTCTACCCGGACGACTGCGTGAGAAAACCGGAAGGCTTGACGCGACTCACAGCCGTATGCTTCCCCGCAACTGATCGGGCCCGCTCCCCACGTCCCACCGCTGGAGCAAACGGCGCTCCGCTTTTAAACAAGCCCCCGCGACTCCCCGCGGTAAAGGCGGGCGATGCCCGAGGTGGGCTTTTCCCTGC
>KL289508.1:0-11924 GCA_000699545.1 Podiceps cristatus
TAATAAATAATATTTTAATATATTGTTAAAAAAACCCCAAAAGTGATACTGCAGATTTTGTGCACACATACATGCACAAAAGCACGAGAATTGTGTCAAATGTGTGCACAAATGCGTGTCATCATAAGCTGTGAGTTTCTTTTCTGTGGCTGCAGGGAGTTAGAGTATGTTTTCATACAGACTTTTTCTCTGAGATCTGTACACATCTGTACTGCCTGTGATACAGGCTTTTATAAAAAGTTTCATAAATGGTATCTGCATCTTTTACGTTGTATTAACTGCTATAGCATTTTCAGGTTTTGTCTCAGAGGGGATAAAGCAACTTATTCCTGATATTAGTCACATTACTTAAAGCTCTGCTGGGAAGCCACCAGATGATAAACATGGTATAAGAACATATCTGAAATAGTACAGCTACCTTGACTGTAGTGGAATTATGCTAATTTGCTTTAACAAAAAATGCAAACTCATTAGGTTAAAAGAAGTTGTCTCAAATCATAATCTGATATCCCAGACAACTCGGTGTATTCTGACTGATATGGTAATTTGCATGGCTAAGCTCTGTATCATTTTTTTTTTAGGTATTTAACTTGAATATTGCTCCAGCATCTTAGTCACAAGGCAAAAAAGACCTTGGGGACACAGGTTTCTGAAAGAATGTCACCACTAATATGAAAGGGGTGAAACCTCTTTTTGAGTGACTGCTGTAGTCCCATCATTTCCTTCTTCACTCAACTGGAACAAAATCAGCAGAAAATTTAATTTCTAAAAATCCGTTTCCCAGGTATATGTTTTTAATGAGGCTGTGCAGGATTCCTTTCACCTTCTCTGGAATATCATTTGTCTTCTTTCCTGCCCTGCAAATAGTACTTCATATGGGCCTACAGATGGCAAGGGAGGGATTTTAGCAGAATACCACCCCCTTGCCTCCGTGTCCAGTTACAGTGGGGAAGGAACAGAGCCTCCAGGGCTAAACAGACGTGTGTTGGCTTGTCCTGTACTGCACCCGAGGGATGCTAACCTAGGGCATGGGACTTGTTAGACTATTTACTCACTAGAAATAAATTCCCTCCGAATACCCACCAGCAGCTCCGCTGGCTGCAGAAGCCCAGAAGCTTGCAGAGCTCCTGACAACCGACAGCATCACGAGTAGCACAGGGGTGGAGGGTTCTTTGTTTAAACAGTGGCAATTCCTCGGTACGGTTCTGGGATTTTGAATCCATCTCTCCTTCATTTTTCCCCCTCAGAGATATACCATCATGGGTGGGAGATCTACATGCCAAAGGAGCTGTGAGCTACCACTTTTTTTCTGTTCCTTGACAAAGAATGCAATCAGTAAGATGCTAACACCCAAAACATTGACTAACATGCTGATGAAAATGAAGTTTCAGCAAGTGTTAATCTGTGTGCCATTTTGCAAAAGATCACTGCAGGTTTTGCCACACAGTCCACAGACTGATTCATAGCCTGGAATTTCAGGCTCATACACGGTGTGATCCCACAGGCTTACATTCATCACTGCTCTGCCTGCTCCACATTTTTTGTGGGCTTAGCACCATAAGAAAATGTTGATTGACACCGAAGATTTACTTAACCATAAGCAAATGAAATTGTATTCAACCTATCAATGAAGTGGCATCAGCCAAGAACTAGAAATGTCCTCAGTAACTGGGATTTAATCAATAAGTGAACTGTAGCATCCATGGCAATAGCATGTAAGTGTCAAATGTGCACATGAAGACCAGCAGCAAAAAGGTGCAATTTTTCTTCCCTCCGTGCCTCTGTTTGTTTATTCGTACTGGCTGAGTTGCCCTCACTTGTTTGTATCTAGGAGTGACATTGTTCCAACACGCCATTGCCTTCATTCCTGCGAGAAGCTTGGCGTGAAGAAACATCTTACCTTTCCCCTAAATGTGCCGGGGTTACGGCTCAGCCCGGCCGGGACGGCGGGTGCTCCCGGCATCCTCCCGGCCGCCTGGGAGCCAGCACTGGCCCAGGGGAGGGCCACAGATCTGCCCCGGTGGCAGGCTCTCAAGCCTTGAACTGGTGCCCCAGCCCAGAAATGAGCTTGCAGAGAGGAATGAGGCTGTCGGCGGTGGTGCCGGCTGGCAGGGCAAGCTCTCACCAGCTGCCTGCCGTAGCTCTGCAAAAGGCACCGCGATAGCACTTCTCACCTAGGCTCAGACAGACCCGGTGTCTAGCAGGAGATAATATATTCTTTTTAGTGAAGCAAATGTCAGTGGCAAATAGGAAATTTGCAGACGCAGCCTTGGCTGGCCCCAAGCTGAACAGGGATGTGGCATTTTGTTGCATTGGACCTGCCCTCATCCTCTGCAGTGCTTCATTTTCAAGCTGTCATGTGTCCTTACTTCCTACGAGAGCAATGGGTGAGGGTACGGAAACACTATTTGAGATCTAGATCCCTTTTTTTTTTTTTTTATTTTTAAAAATGAACTATATGAGACCTTTCTGACTTTTCCTAGAATGAATGGTACGTGCTGATGGTGCTCTTGGAGACAGTGCTGCACTTTAGTAAGATGACAGTCTTTAGAAGTGGCCAAGATGCTCAGTTTCCCAAATGTAGCCATCCCTACATTTTCAGTGAGTAGCCAGCTAACGCATGGGATCAGATAAATGCGTTCTGTGAGATCAGAAAATGCGTTCTGTCATCTCTCAAAATGCTCCTAGTAACCTTAGTGAAACCAAGTTTGGTTGTGTTTTTTTTTTTTATTTCTAGCTTTAATCATTTCACACTGTGTTCTCCTTCAGAGCTGACTGTATATCAAAAGAGGTGAAAACACCATGTGAAAATCCTTCACCAAGTGAGCTGGGATTCCTTCAAGGGAAAGGCTGTGCAAGAGTAAGCCATTAATAGCATTGAAAAGCCCACAAGTGTGTAACTGTAATATGAAATACTGGCTACCACTGCACAATACTTCAGGATTATTCCAAAATACCAATCAAGTTTGGGTTTAGATTCAGGCGATAAATTGCTAAAGAAAAAGGAGAGTACAATTAATCATGAAAAAATACTGTTTCAGGTTTGCAATACCATTCTTACACTTCCCAACATTGCCAGACTGCTAATGGTCTGCTGGATTTTGGCATCTGGTATTTTATCAGAGTTGAGTGACAGCCACCTAGCAATCTTTCCTAAGGCACCTTTTAAGACCTTTCTCATAATCCGGTGATGCTTGGAGTATTGGTAATCATTAACACATGATTTGTCACGTCTCTTCACAACGGTCTGTTCTCTTATTTAGTCCTCTGAATGGATATTATTTCAGAACAACAGTTTCTATACATCTACTCCCCCATGTTTTCAAAACAAAAGGATCTAGCTGTCCATGACTGATGTGCAGCACCGTAAGGTTGACCCAACTAGGAGTTCACGACACAGGAGAAACTTCAATTCTCTTCAATATCCACATGGAATAAACAGAGCTGTGTTGAATCCCATGCATCCTTTCATTTCAGGTCTTTAAATCCTCACTGGTTAGGGGAACATTTTGAAAAGCCAGAGATCTGGCTCTAGTACAGATGCGGCTTGACTCAGATGGAAACTGTTGTCCTCAGAGAGGTTTTGTTCTAAGCAGAAGTCTTGCAAGAACAAGCTGATCCTGAGAGTCCCTCTATCTTGTGCAAAGGTTAGTGAGAGCAAACTGTGTAATTCCAGTTTTAACATAAATCAAGTCCAAGCCTCAAATCTGAAGTCTAGCCTGCAGGTAAGCCAAACTGAGACCCAGCCAACCACAAACAACTGCACATGTGCTTAAAAATAGACAGCACTTTTTTTCTTTTTTTCTTTTTTTTCTTTTTTTCTTCTTTTTTTTTTTTTTTTTTTTTATGGAAATCCATGTATCCAACAGCTCCTGATTTCATAGTAGTGAACAGAGCAGCGTTCTGTGTGTCAGCTATCAAAATACGGTGTCTGCCTAAGCTGAAAGGTTACAATGTGAATTTTGCAGAATCCAGATAAAGGTTTTTGAATTCTAAAAACATGTGTAGGAGCAAGATGTTTTTTTTTCACTTGGGAGATCGAATCAGGATTTTCCAACTAGCCATGCTGTTAACCTCAGGACAGATCAGTTTGCCACTGATCTCAGAAAATGCATCAATGTCCTTGCCGGAGTAGACATTACAGATTTTCTCTTAAATCATGCTTTGCATGGAAAAGCAGATACATTTCAAGCATTAATGGAAGATCTAAAAAATAGAAATACCATAAAACTACTCCTGGAAACTGATACACTGGCTAAATGCTGCAGTTTTCTGGTACAGAACATTGTGTTACTCGGTTCTCCAGCTTTCATACAATGGATGGGAACACTACAAGCATAAAGTATTATTGGTTGTGTGTGCATAGGAGTAAATGATATCTGGTTTTTAGCCCTTACATAGGAAAGAAAAACAAGTTTAGCAACATATTTTATTTGCACGTGTGATTTAGCTATTGTAAAGAGGGTACTGCTGGTTCTCCTAGGCTCCTTTTAAGTGAAGATTTTTAATAAGTATGAAAATCTGCTTGGGGCTATTTTTATCATAAACAGGAAAAAGGTTCATTGTTTCATTTTTCTTTCTGAACCGTTACCCCTCCAGTTCCTTCTCCTCCTTCACCCCGGCCCCAAGACCAGCTCCACCACACAAATAATTTTGTCCCTAATCTCCTTGTTTTTCTGTAGTCCCTCTTGCGCTGTCACTGCCGACTCTTTTCCTCTCCTGTCTCTGGGTTGACTCCATCACGTTCACCTTTATGCCAGTGTGGCTTCCAGCACCCAGTACAGGGCTGCCAAATGCCTGGGTTGAAAGCAGATGGCCCAACAATTCTTCCTTCACCCAGGGGCTAGCTGTCCTTTTGGTTCTGTTCTTTCAGTACGTTATTATTTTACCTGATTCATTTGCATGTCCTTAGAGCCAGTGTCTGTAGGTTCTCTAGTTACTGCTTCCTCTTTCCAATTCAAACCTCATTTTCTCCTTTCTCACAAGCATTGCTATGTCTCATCAGTTCTGTCTCCGAAACACCTTACCTCACCCCGGCAGCTGGGTTGCCCCATCCTATTTTTTTTTCCCGTCAGAAATTATGGATTTCCTCTCATCTCTTTTACACGCAAGATGCCTTCCAGCTCTGCTCCACCTTCCTTTCCAGCTGTCATCCACCCTGTAAGCAGGTCACAACTCCTGTTCCTCCTGAACTACGCCTGTTAATCTCTGTGATTCTCTATTAACTTCCTTCCAGATAATTATCAAGTCCCTGACTCCATCCTAAGCACCCTCAATCCTCCTCGCATTTTTGTCATTGCCTGTCTAGCTCTAGCCATGTCTTAGCCATGCTGCTACCTCTAGGCACCCTCCTCCCTTCGAGCTATTTCTGTTTCAGGAAGCCTCCCTCCACCTTAGGGTTCCCCCAAAAGAGAGGAGAAAGAGGCAGCCGAACACCTCTCATGGGAAGATGATAGGAAAACCACAAAGCAAGAGGTCCACTGTGTGGATCATCCCTTCAGACCTTCATGCCTACTCATCTACAAGTGTCATTCCCTTGTGCCTTGAATTTGGTGATGAGGTGGACGTGCTGTAAAAGGCATCTGTGTACTGAAGCTGAGGGATGGTTTTGGTTACATGCAAATAATTAAGCAGTAAATAATAGTTTCCAAATATTTAAGTACAGTCCTAAGAAACTGTCCTCACAGAGATCTGTATCAATATCTCTTCTGAGACTCTCAGCAAAGCAAATAGGAACAAAAAAATATTTAATTCATCTGCTTGGCAGTACCTGCTGGAAAGGCTGATTCAGTCCCAGCTTTTCCATTCAGCTATAAAATCTCTGTATACACTATCTTCTTAAGCATTATTTTTAAATAGAAATGTTACTTATCTCCTGGGGTTCATTCAAAGCAACTAGCTGCACTTGTGGAGTCTGATGAAGATATTTCATGTCATCAAATTTGGCCACTGAATTAGACGGCAAATATTTGCCCAAATTTAACATAAGGCACTAAGGACAGTGCTAAGACAACTGCTCATTGCTAAAATGGCTACAGGCTAGTTTCACTTCCAATGTTAAAGCCCAAGAAAGTAGAATCAAGGCATTGTTAGCAACACATTTATTCTCTTTTATTGGAAATTCTTACTTTTTACACCTCCATGTACCTAGTCGGATCTCCCAAAATATTTTAAAACCTAATGTGTCTTGATAGAAAGAGATATAATAGATAAAGTACTCTTCTGTATGAAATAAACCATTTTATTCTGATCCTAAAGGAACTGCAGGGGAAACAAAAAAGTCATGTACCAACCTATGGCTTATAATTATTTAATTCCTATGCATAATACATGTATTTAACCAAGAAATTAAAAATTAAAATAAAGGGACTCCTTGCAGACCCTGCCTGGTGGCTGCAGCAGCCCGATGCCCTGGGTTGGTGTTTGCCATGCTTGAGCACGGTCTGAGAGGTAGCATCCCTGGGAAAGGGTCTGATTTAGCTATTGAAACTCCTCCTGTGACACCGGTGCCCAGGTAATCTATGGGGCTCCATTTTTGGCTCAGGTTTATTTTGGTGCCTAAGTGAGAGGCGAGTTCTTCTAAAAGTATGGTGCAATGTGCTCTGTTTTTCCCACGGAAGCAGCAATAATTTTCCGCTGCAGCTGAAAAGCTCTCCAGCTTCGCTGGATTACCTTCCCGTCGCACTCCCCAATGCGATATGGACGCTGTTACGTGCACCCAGCGCCGTCCCGATGGCGGGCCGGAACAGATGTGCCTGCCAGGTGCTCCCGGTGCTGTGGGTGCTCATCTCCCCCTGGACCACTGCCGACCTGCCCCTTTGCTCCTCCACTCCCAGTCTGCACAGGCGGACACCAAGGACCAGGGACACAGCAGGGCCAATGAGGGACCTGACTAAACCACCGCCATCGAAGCCTGAGCCTGAGCTTCTCCCTATTCAGTAACTGTCACATCAGGGAAATCCCAGAAGCAGCTTAATTGAGAGACTTTTGCACTAAAATCAAACCCATGGGGAATGCACATCTGTGATTTTAAACCACCGTGTTTCCAACACAATCCTTTCCTAAGCGTGGCTGTGGGTGGCATCATGCAATGCAGCAATACATGTAAAAGCGGTTGAACAGCTATGAAGAAGGGAATATTTTGAAATATTTGTCTGCAGTGTGAAGTTGCTAAATCACTAGCATAAAAAACACAGATAAAGTAAAAATAGGCAGTTCTTCCTGCAAGCTTTGGATGATAAGGTTTTGAAATACTATTTTTGCAAGAAAGTACAAATAAGGAAGCGAACAAGAAAGGTGGGACAGGGTGGTTTGTTGTTTGAATAAAGCCTGTCTTTTTTAGGGAATTTTCTAGACTGGCATTATATGATATTGTACCAGTCAGTGTTACTCAGTCTTTGCTAGCTAGGTGTTTAATAAATCAGCTCTACAGAAACTGCTTGCAAATAGTCTTTCCCATCAACATTCATTTTCTCTGTGAAACATGAGTGACGTTTCTTACATATCTCATATATTTTGCAAGGTCTGTTCCCTCCAAGGGAATAGTGATGACTAAAACTCTGCCCAGTGAAACCACTCACAAAACAGTTCTGGGATCATCTAGCAGAAGCACTACGTAAATAGTTTCCTTGTTATCTTCTTCTTATCATCTGGAGGAGTACCTTGTCCATCCAGTGCTGATGACTCATTCTGCAGTAGATGAAGATCTACAGGGTGTTTTGCTCTGAAATCTCAGGGCAAAACACTAAATAATGGACCAAAGAGATGAGTAGGTGTGACAGGGCCATAGCTCTCGCACTGCTGGCATGGCCAGGTACGATTTCCAAGAGCCCAGACACCCAGCCAAAGCCACAGCTGGAGAGGTGTCCTCATGTGTGCCACCTTCGGGCCACTGCTGAAGAGCCCTCTCAATTCACGCTTCACGTCTCTGCTATTTTCCTGTATGATAAAGCTCTTCCATGGCTCACAGCGATTACTTTTCCCCTCCCACCTGTTTCTTTTGCAGCAGGTAGTTGCTCGTCCTTCTGCTCCAGAGGAGGGGACGTAGCTCCTGTCGGAGGCAATCGGTGCCGTTCCAGTATTTCCTGGGGAGGTGGTTTCGACACGGTCCTTAGGGATGGGTCTGAACAGATTCCTGACAGCACTGTGTGCTCAGATACAGGAGGTTCTTCACTGGGAATGCGAAGTTTTCAAAGCCTCTGCAGTAGCAAGTGTTGCCATGCAGGATGAAATACAAATGCATCTGTCGAAAGAGAACTAGAACAAACTTAAACCCCACTTAAGATTTACAGAAATTTCCCCTTCTGCTACCTGATCCCTATGTCTTAGCTTTGTTCTTTGATTTATTTATTGTTAGGGCTGCTAACACTTTGTAAGTAAATTGGTGTTTCATTGAAAGTGCTTTGCCCAAAAGCCTGTGAATTTTAGGTGCTTTTTCACTTTTAATACCCGTACCTTTTACTTCACTTGCTCCCAAGCCAGCCTGAAGTTATACAGTGTCTGTACTAAATTAATGTTTGACTTTACAGTCTGTGTGCTGTACAACCCGGCACCTCCTCCCTTTGCTGCAAGTAAATATGCGAGTGTTACGCTGCCCTTGAAACCTGTGCCCTGTGACAAAGGTTGCGTGCTGAGAAGAGACTGAAAGGCCAAGTTTCCCCCGATCACAGTCTCTCCGGTCAGCGGCGTGTTAATCAGAAACCCACCCCTGGTTATCTGCGAAAGCGTGGTGTGGGGAACTTTGGACCAGGTGACGCAGGGGCAGACTTGGCCTCCTGAGAAACATCTGCCTCTCTGAGCCCTTGGCTGTGAAAACCTCATCTCTGAGAGTGGAAAATTAGGAGAAGCCTGTCAAGCTTGGGTTGGTCAGAAGCCGACTGTGCTTGTTTCAGGAACACGGGCAATGATACCCGCAGAACGGACGGCAGGCGTGGTACAGTCTTGCTGTGTGACCTTTGGGAAATTACTTATCTCAGCCTTCCCCAGCCTGCTGAAGAGCCAAAAGCATCAACACTTCAGGGAAATGCCCCACAACAGTACTTAATCCAGTCATTCATGTTTGCAATTTGCTTTCAGATGGAACACCCTATGAAAATTACTACTGCTATCTCTTTCTTACAAAGAAAGGTAAAACTCATTGGTTCTGGATGGTTTTCATTTAGAGGTTGATCTCTGAGAAGCAGAGAAAAGGTTGCACAAACTTGTGTGAGTGAAAGACAGTTTTCACAAAGTAGTAGCTATACGGAGGGATGTAAGGCACATTTTTTTTTTTCTTATTGCTTGTGCAACAATGAAAAGAATA
Source organism: Podiceps cristatus (assembly GCA_000699545.1). Classification (NCBI taxonomy): domain Eukaryota; kingdom Metazoa; phylum Chordata; class Aves; order Podicipediformes; family Podicipedidae; genus Podiceps; species Podiceps cristatus. Next base: position 9,302 of record KL289508.1, read on the forward strand.
TTTGGTTTCTGTTGCATTACATCAGCTTATCTACAAGGGCAAATTTAGTGGGAGGACCCATCAAATCGTTCGCTGTCTATTTGTCCAGGGTGACATGATACAACTTCAGCTGTACCACTGCTGTACAGTTGTACCACAGCCATCATTTTTCTGTGGCAGCTACAGCTGGCAGCTATGACTGATAACTGAGTTTATCTGAAGTCCTTTGGCCTCAGTGGGTCAATACTACACACAATTTGACTCTCTTAAGTCTGTACCATGCTAACAAGCATCGCAGAAGTATTAGCACCATGGAAAAGTGAGTGTACAAGCTTCCCATAACAGGCAGTGACCTTGTCTACACTGCCAGATGAACTAAATTTGAGCTGGCTCCATAACTCGAGTACCAGCCTGCCACTCTTCCACTTCCAAATCTCACCGCTGCAGCCTCAGTTTCCAACCTTGCCGGACACCTGACCAGCAGTGTCACGACATGAAACACAAGGGTGATAAAATCTAGATCTGATCTAGGTGGGTGTTCAGTGCTCCCTCCTCCAGAGTCTTCTCCTGAAGTGCTTCTGCGACCAGGAAAAGCCCAGTTGCCAAAAGCAGACCTTCCCACAGGAACATGATCTCTTCCCCCCAGGTTTTGTTGAGAAGGTCTGAGAGGTCTTACGTGGAGTCCTTATCCAAGCAGGAGAGAGAAACAGCATGGCTGGACCTCCCCGCTTGCCCACCTAGTCCACCTCTCTGGGAGCAGCTCTCAATACCAGGTGGAGCAAGATTGCTGCGAGCAGTTCCTGCTCCCCGGAGCTGGTTGGGCAGGGTCTCAAGTGCAGATAAGCTCTTTCAGATAAGACCCCTCTTTCTGCCTGGGGATCTCATAGGTGATAGCCACAGCTGAGACTCCAGGCAGCTCTGTGGAATAGCAGGTTGTTATTATTTCCACTTACATCTGGGGGATCAGCGGGGCACCAAGAGGTGAATGTGGTGTGGCAAGTGCCCTGCTGCAAGCCTGAGAAGCTGGCGGAAGAAGATGGGTCTCTCCCTCCCCTGTGTGCTCGTCACAGGGCTCTTCCCCACAGGCTGGCAGCAGATGCTGTAAAGCAGCTGTGAGGGTTTTTTATCTAGAGGGAATACAAGCCGACGGTTGGGAATTAACAAGGCTTATGCAAAAGACATTGCCACGTCTTGCAGGTTGTCCTACAGCAGCAGGATTGTGTCTAGCAGCTGTAGGGAAGTCCACATGCCTTCTCCACTCCTGCCAACAGCCTGTCCTACCAGGGAGTCACAGGCTGCTGCCACGGTGGCCTTAAATACCGAATGTATGAGAGATCCCCTTATGCCTCTCCTTTTCCAGACAAGAGGAGAGGGGAGGGGAGTATGAACTGGCAGGAGGGAACACCACACCTGGAAGCACCCATAGCAAATGGTGGCATCCTGGAGAGCTGAGCAGGCTCGTGTGCATTGGGTGCACTGGGTACGCAGCACAGGCTGCAGCCACGGGGCTCACGTTGCCACAGCAGCTGGCCATGCGTCAGCCCCTGCAGGCTTGCCCTGGGCTCTGAGGAAGTCCCCTCAGGAGTTCTGGCTCTGGGAAGGCACTCCTGCTTTTGGTGGCACGTCTGCTCGAGTCCAGCCGCAGCCCGTTGCTGCACTGACGAACGGTGTAACATGCAAGTGCTGGCTGGTGAGCTGGGCGCAGCTGTGCCCCTGCCCACTGCAGTGAGCTGTGCGGGCGGAAAAAAAGCCTCTCCAGCCTGGGCAGGCTCAGCTGGTGTCCCTTGCCCAGCATCATTGAGCGCAGGCAACCCCATCCCCATGCGAGGCTGTACCAGATCCAGAACAGCAGCAAACACAGCACATGGACATGCTCCCTGTTGCTCTACGTAGCAGGCTTTAGTAGCTAATCTGACTAGCTAGAGCCGCCGCTGCTGTAGATTTTCTCTTTGAACACTTGCATTAAAATACGTACTGCTCAAGTCAGGGATCCTAGATTAGACAAAATGAATCACTCTTCCCCAAGCCAGGACTGAAAGGCCATGATAGACAAGGCAGTATCACAAAACCAGGCACACAACGTAACCGAGATTTTCCCATTGCTCCTCCACGAACACACATCTGTGTACCAGGCCTGGAAAGGGTCTCCCAAGTTGGGAGCAGCCACCAGGTCCCAGCCTCCCGGTCCTTCCCAAGCTCAGCAGCTGTCCTCCGCTGGGAGCGGCAGCGGCACCTTGTCAGCGCCGCGCTTGGTTGCCAGCCCGTTTCAGCTGCCCTGTGCTTGTAATTGTTCGCTTGCTGGGAATGGGAAAGCTCTGGTTAGCACGGGTAGAGCTTTAACTCTGAGGCACTCCCAAGGAGCCGAGATGCAGGAGCAGAGACTCTACCTGCAAGGTAAACCATCGCAGGTTGCCTTGGCCATTTCTTCCCCCATCTTCGTGTTCAGGCTCCCTTTGCGTGATTTTATCATGCAGTTTCAGGTCTTTTTGTTGTCATTTTGCTTTTTGAAGTTTTAGCTGTCATTTGAATGACTGCTCTCTTATGCCGAAGATTTATTTGGAAATTTATGTACTCCCGTAAATTAAGCGTTCCCTCTCACCTTTCAGCCAGGCACGCCTAGGCTTGCACACAGCCTAAGAACAAT
>KL289508.1:11944-45226 GCA_000699545.1 Podiceps cristatus
TACCTGCCACAAATTATCTATTAATAGCACCATTTATGTAGCTTTTTTTTTTCTTTTTCCCTTCGTGGCACGCTTTCTCTACCTCTTAGCAGGTTTCCCCCTTTTTTTTGTGCTTTGTTTCCCCTGTGGAGGATAGGGCGGACAGAAGAGGGGCAACCTTTTCGGCACTAGCTCTGCCCCCGTGGCCCCGGCACTGCCTTCCCCACGGGGTGTTTGCAGGGAGGGTGGGACAACGAGCTGCTCACAGCCTGGTAAAACATTGACCCGCGCAGGCAGCCGTGGCCGCGGAGGCGCTGGGCCGCCCGGGGAGGCAGGCAGCGGGAGCCCGGCGGCAGCCAGCACCCACGGGAGCACGCCAGCCTCTCCCCAGGTACCGTTTTCCACTTCCATTTTCCTACCTTTGAGAGGCAGAAGGACAATGGCGTTTGGTCGCAAGGTTTGCCAAAAGTTCAGTACCTAGAAGTTGGAAGAGGAGTTAGAGTTGTCGTTTTGCAGTTTGTTTGTATCAACTGTAGTTGACTGCACAGTGTCGCCTAAAGCACAGGTTGATTAACCCATGCTTGATTAGCTCGTTGTTTTGATTTTGATACATCTTCATTAAAAAAAAAAAAACAACGAACCAAAATCAGTGCATGGTTGCATTTGAAATCGTCATGGTTTTCTAGTGAAACCCAAAACAGGTGGCTTTTGCTCATCTTCTAACTGAAGAATAGGAACAGGGGTCAGAGTTTCTAATGAAAATGTACAGTCTAATTACTGCAACAGGGATGTGGGTAGTGACTCATGCTGAAAAATACTTGATGATTTTTAAACAATAGGCAAAAATAGGCATTTTTTGCAAATTTTTTTCCACGTTTCAAGGCAGTAGATACAGAAAAAATATCAGGATTTAACTTCCTAGTTTGCATATGCCACTGAGAGAGGGGAAGCTGAATAGATTCAAGTAATTGTTTGAAGTTTGCTCAGTGACTGAAAGTTTCTACTACATCATGGAAGCTGACTTGTTCATGCAGGAACCATCCTCCGTGTGTGCTTTGCTGGTCTGGATGTGTCTTTATATAAATACATATGGTGACTCCTCAGAAATCACCTTTTACATCCCAGGTGACTGTGAAGTAGTCCTGAAAGGGGAGTTTTCACAGAGGGCTCGGTGTGAAGTGACAGACAGACAGTGTAGTCAGTATTCACAGTTTATTTACAGTATGATTTGTGCTTCTAGTTTATCAGTGTTCGGCCCTAGCTATGCTTGCTGCTTGCTTCGGTCCTCCCTGATGTGACAGATTTTCTTGATGTGTTTGCTAACTGGGCTTGCACGTGACATGCTATTTATATTTGGTAAATGCTCAGTGATGTTAGGTGGTACCGAAGTGTGGTAACACATTTACTTTATGAAAAGCAGTCTAAAAGTGTGGCTTCAGTTCTTAGCAGTACTAAAACCCCTACAGCAAAGTGCAGGAAAAAATCACTGGAGAACAAAGTAATTGGATTCCCACAAATATCTGCTTTAAAGGATTAAAATATGATTCAAGAAGAATTTTGGTAACGGCTGCACTCTATTTCCGGTCTGTCGGTGAATTTGTAGATGTAAAGCATGACTATGATTAAAGCGTGTGATTTTCTTGTGTGTCATAGCTGATGTGTTTCTTGCCCTCTCCTCCCAGGAATAGTCATTCCAGTATTTTACACTAAATTGGACTGATGTAGAAGTTCCCTTTGCAGTAACTAAAGAAAGAGTTCAAATCTTATCTCGGAGTTGACAGAGACTGAATTTTAAAAAATAAATATCTAAAACAAAAGACAGTGATGACAATATTATCTTGTCTATTTTCATACAAAGCTAGAGTTCTAGCTGGTGACTATAAGGGAGATTATGTGGCTTAAATGGAAGGAATAGGACTGTTGACAAAATCTGTTCAGTCTTTGAGTCCTGTTTGCACTACAGAGGACTTCTTCCAGAGCAAATCCAACCCCTTTCCATCTCCGAATCAAGAAATCAAGGAAAAATGTTATCAGATAGGTTGCAAGATAAGGGGGTCATAACTATCTGCAAATTATGAGCAACTTAAATTGTTTCAGTAAATATTATTATGCACTAAAATGAAGCAAGGAGATTTCATTTCATGTGCTGCATTTTAAGCACAACTGTTTACCAAGTTTCAGTTGGTTAAACCTGTGTACATACGCTGAAGGGAGCAGGGCTACACAGGAATCGTAAGGGCAGCCTGGTCTAGAAAAATCTTTCTGGGGACATACGAGGTGGAAGAGATCAAGAATAATGCTTAGCCTGGGCTAGTTACAGAGTCACTAGATAAAAAGAAGTCTGTCATCACCCTTAAAGGCAGTTCCTGTGACACAGGCATTACTGCTAGACCCATGCAAAATAAAATGTAATGGATCCCACAGAGACCTCACAGTGACACTTTTCCAAATTTCTCTTCACGGGCAAGAAGACAGACTTCTATTTGAACCAGAAATGCCCATAGTCGAGGGATATATTAAAATGGGAACAATCTCTACAGATGCTTTGGAAAGAAGTGATACTTGATAAGTAGAGATGTTGATTATTCAGATGGCAGAAAAAGGAAACGTTGCCAAACAGAAAACCTCATGCAACCAGAATTACAGAAGATTATCAGGGACATGGTAAAACCCGCTTGCTCGCCCGCGCCAGGGCCCGCGCAGGGAGCCGGGCCGCGGCAGAGGCAGGAGCAGCCTGGGGGCCTGCCTTCCACGGGTGGGTGCCGGGCGCTCACCGGGAGGGTGCTCGAGGAGCGTCCAGGCTGCGCGCTCAGCGGCCTCCTGCACTCGGGGCTCATTCCACCAGCTTTCATTTGCTTATTGTACTCGTTCACACCACAGGCAGAGATTGCAATTGCTTTCCTTGAGTCCCTGTTACAAAGATGTTGACAACAAATAACCCATTTCAGATGGGTTACTTGGGCTTTGCTGTGCTGGACCTCTTTGTTTAAAAACATACCCCAAGTGGAAACTGTCATAGTCATTATTTTTTTCCCATGACATGGCAGCCACATGGCACCTGGGTAAGGCCATTGCAGATGCTTTGGGCTTGAGGCAGAAAGCAAGCGGTCTGCGGTCTCTGGCAGGAGTCTTGTTCCTCTATGGAGACGCGTCTCTCTGCTTTTCTCTCTCTGAATACTGGAAAATCTTTTCTGTAGCTGTCCACTTGTACAACACCCATGTGACCAGAATATCTCCTTTGTGTTACTTTGGGAGTAATTTAAAACATCAGCATTTGATTAGTTTATTATCTTAAGGCAGAAGTGTGGCTTTACTGGCTGATTTACCTTTTCAGAGACAGTTTCAGAAGCATATTTGTGTGACAATAAGCTGGTTTTCCTCTTTTTGTTGAAGTGAATGAAATGATCAGGTAAAATGCAAACCTTAAAGGACAGTGATTGGAGACAAGCAACCTTACTCTTGCACATTTCCAGCTGAGCATAAGTACTAGCCATGCATTGAAACCCTAGCTTTTCAGTTTTGCTAAAATAACACAAAGTGTTAACCCATGAATTGCAAATGAACACGAAATATAATTTCTGCAAAATGAAGTAACTTTAATTATTTTAATTACCAAAATTATTTTGTGCTGGATGCATGTATATGCAGTTCCAAATGATGTCAATGAGAAATGAATGCTTGGATCTTGATTTAGTTTTTTCTTCTTTGCAATATGTACTTTCAATGAGAATATTTCTTTATGCATTTTTTTTGCTTTCAGCAATAACTTTCAGAACTTTTGTTCTCATCAGAAGTCAGATGTTACACAGATCAGAGTGCAGGATATAGTTGATGATTAAACTTATCTATCCAAAGGGATGGCAGCCCTGCCCTCCCCTCGCTGGTGCTGGGTCACAATGTTTCCCTTTAGTTCCAATATTTAACAACAGCTGTCAATATCAAACAGTATTTGCTTACAGGCTGGAAGGCAAAAGTAGAAATAATAACCAATAATTTTAGCAGCAATAATTTTTTTTTAACGGCTGACTAAATGAAGACTTACTTCTCATACTAGAGTATCCTGACTCGTGTGAATTTACTGGTCGTCTTCCCTGAAATCTTCTTCCCAGAGGATGAGAGTGAAAAACAAAAGACACCAAGCAAAAACGCTGCAGTGCCTTTTAACCTTTATATTTGGAAGGAATCAAGTTTGAGAGGTCTTCAGATTTCCTCTCTTGTATGTAATGAGTATTTGGCTTAAAAAGGAAAATGCATTGTTCATACCTTTTAGTTGTTGAGTGAAGGAAGTCATGTTTTGCAGATCTGAAGCCTCTACTGACATTCCATCCTTTCTGAAGAGCTGTAGAGAACAGTTATTATTCTAGTCCTTCCTACGTCCTGCAAAGATATTATCAGTCAAATGTTGTGGCACTATAGCAGTGATGTATTTTTTTAGTGGTCTCCAGAAAAAAAAAAAAAAATGCACCTCTTGCTTGGATCTTCTTTCCTCTGGGCAGTTTTTGTAATTGCAACTGACAGCAGCCCCAGCAGCAGCCCTTAGACAGTCAGCTGGGATCATGCTAAGCTTTACTGAACTGAATGCTTTCACCTGAAAAAACGGGAATGCTTTAAAGGGAAAATTACTATGTAAACATTCTGCAATGCACAGAAACAGCTTTTTCTAACCTAGTTATGGCACTTTTGTTAATGCTGCTTCAAGCAATACTCAGGGTAGCCACACTATCATGAAGCTATTCCACTTCAATAGCTCCCAGAGATGCTCAAACCACACCTGTAGTTAGTTCTATGTGGGCAGATAACTTTATAAATAAAGCTGAAACTAAGGACTTGACAACAGAAAATTCATGGATAGGCAGCTACAGGTTGAGTTTGATGAAATTACTCTGTTCGTTGGTGTCAATTGATGGGATTGATCGCTAAAATCTTGATTCTACAAACCTTTTTGTACCTGGCATTGTGTTTATTCCTCGGATGTTATCCATGGAAAGCACGTTGCCATTATGTACTGTGTACTGAAGGGACTTCATCAGGCTGTGCTTATGAGTAAATGCTATATCTGATAGGGCTATGCCTGTCTGGGCTGTTAAATAGACGTAACGATGAGGATGGCTCCGAATGGAGTTCCAGAGTGAAACTCATGCTGCAGTACTAAAAAATTTATAGGATGTGCCTATGGACCTCTACAAGTCTCTTCAAGCACCACAATCTGCATGAAAATGTAGAAAGAGTGCCTGGGATTACTGCATGGAAAGCTTGCTTGGCTTGGTGGTGGGTACCATCAGCATGGATGGCGGGGATTAGGTACAGCGGAAGTTACTGGAGGTATTACCGCTACTTCGTTTTTACTTAAATCTTCTTGTCAATCAGTCTTGCAGCACAAAGCTTAGCGTTGTGTCGGCAGTCAGGTGGGAATCCCTTAGCAAGGGGGACACTGTTTGAAGCTGTGCAATGCTGGAAGTACGGGCATAATCACAGTGGCTGCAAAACCAGTATCGTAGGTAGGAGCATGAGATGATCAAGCACACCTACCCAAATGAGGAGCATCACCAATCCCAGAGGTCTCTGTGGAGAGGGCATCAAATGGGGGTGGGCATGGAGGAGCCCTGCTGCCCTCTGCCCCGGGGGGGGCTGGAAGGCAGGGAAGAAGCTCTGGGCACCTGGTGTCCCAAGGCAACCCTGTGAAAAAATCCCACAGAGAGGAGCAATATCACAGAAACAAGCAGGGAGAGCAGTGGGTGAAGGGATGGGGGAGTAGCAAGAATGGCTGATGTCCAGCCGTCTGGATGTCGGAGGAGCTGCCTGTCTTGGAGGCTTAACATGCCCCGTAGCAGAGCAGGGTCATCCGGGTGGAAATCCCAGACAATAGTGCTGAGAAGCAATAAAAAGGGCCTAAACCACCCCATTTTTTTAATTTCTCCCTTTTCTTCGTCTTTCTGCTTCTGAAAGACCTTACGCTTCAGTGTTGTGTGATACCCTCTGCACACCAAAATACCAGCTGTGCCACACCCGATGGGGGAGGGTTTCCAGAGGCTTACAGGCGATACGCTCCCTCCTTTTCACAGTCTGGAGATAAGGGAAATGGTCAGTAAATCAAACAGAAACATATTTTGACTGGCTCAGTGGGCTCCAGTCCTCTTCTGCAAAGCCCTAGTGGGGTTTCACCCTGGGCTAAAGTCAACAAAGACCCTCCTGATCCATTTTGTGCTGTGCAGTTACTCCAATGAGGCTGAATAGAAGAATTTCTTTCTGATCAGCCAGGGTGAAAACCATCATTGTGATTCTGTACCACCACCATAATTACAGATAGCCCACATTAAAACTAGTCATGCACAGCTGTTTAATATGGTGCTGGTTTATTTGCTAAGTTTTTTCGCTTTAGGTAGTAATCTATTTTCTGCTCCAGAATATTTTGACGTAAATAGCCAGTGGGTTAATTCTGATGTTTGATACAAATATTATGACTCTCACTAACTGGAGTAATGTATGTGTCTGCAGCTGGGCATGTTTCAAAGTGACTGCTTTCTGCACAGATGTAAAGGACTTCTTTCAATGAAGAATGTGTTTCTATTTTGTTAGTTTTTAAAATGGCAAATAGAAAGGTGAGCAGCCTTTTGTAAACAGAAGCAGGTTACATAGAGAGCTTTCTTTTAAATTTCACGATGACACATCTCCCCTATGGAAGAAAAGAGGGAAGGCATGGAAATGAAATCCAGTTAAGGCATTTCAATTTATGTTCATTCAACACTGTAGGCTCAGCTCTGCTCTTCATTTGCATTTAAACAAGGAAGTTTCAATAAAGAAATTGTTGAATTGCTTGGGAGTGTCTTCAAGGCAGCGTGAAAACACAGCGAAAGCTCTTCTGTGCGTTAACCACAGTGGTAGGGAGGTTACTGAGACCTCTGGCTACGTTTAGGGAGAGGCAAGTAGGGTCCAACCCAGCCAGCACATGTGTCATTTTAAACACACTGTAATTGTGTTAATGTAGGTGAGATTTAAACTGTTTTCACTTGCTTAGATACTTTGCTGCATTGGGAGTCTAATTATAGATTTGTCTTATGGAAAACTGAAGAACTAGGTTAAAAAGAAGTCAAGTAGGAATTATCTCAAAAAAGCCATGCATGCTAATCATTCTTAGTCAGATCTTAGAATTTCTGACACTAGCAAAACTGGGAAACTCATGCTTTCATGAGTTCTTCCCTTCCTTCCCCTACAGAGGCGAGCAGCCTTCTCAAAATCCCACCTAATGAAGGGAAGGGGCCCCGTCTTATCACCCCATAACAGCACTCCGTGGTGCAAATCTCCATTAGCCCTGGGCAAGTAGTGCTCTCCAGAGACCCTGCTGGGCTTTCTGTCCAGAGTCCATGATGCTCTGCTTGGCAAGTTATTAACTGGCACTTAAGTTTATCAACGTGCTGAACTTTGAGGCCTGATGGCTTTGCTCTTCAATATTCTGGAGATATATGTTAAAAAAAAAAAAAAAAAAAAGAGGAAAAGAAAAAAAGACAGAGGAAAAGAAAAAAAGATTGTTTTGAAGAAGTCAAATTTTGACAGTGTTTTAGGAAGTCAAATTTTGTCAGTGTTTTGGGAATAGAGTTGTGCTAACATGCCAGGCTATGGGAGATAGGATCTGTGTCTTCTCTTTTGTTTCTCTGCTTGTCCAATCCGGTTCTAGGGAGTTTGCTGTTTTGTTTAAACTCAGGTTTTCCAGAGTAATTATGTAAATTACTTCTAGTTAATGTTATGTTTTTGTGAGTGAAGTCCAAGTAGTTTAAAAATTTTAAACTAGCTTATAGACTAGTTTCTGTGTTAAGACATCAGGCATGTCTTTCATAAGGGAAGTGAAAAAATGAAAATATCTCTGTTTAGTGTCCTTCAGACTGTTAGCATGCGAGATCTGCAGGTTTGTGTAAGGGGGGGCATCTGCAAGGACCTGACAAACAGATTTGCAAGCAAGTCAATGCGTGTACCCTCCCCCTGCTTCTCCTCTTTAATCCGGGTGACCACCTTGACTCTGGACGGCAGTTAGTGCTCAGTACTCCAACATCTGCAGGTGGAGTTTTGTATCAGAGATGCTGGCAGTTCCCGACAGAGGAACCATTGCATGTAGCTCAGCAGCTGGCATTTGGCCGTTCCAGATCTAACCTCCATCTGACTAAAAAAAACCCCAAACACACTACTTTGTTAATTAATCAGCTTTATAAATGTTAAATATTTTTAGCCGTGAGGGCAGCTTTTTGAGACCTCAGATGAGCATTTTACATTGGTGGCATTTTTATGTGCAACAGATTTTCCTTTTTGCTTATAAATAATATAGTAGTATAAATATATTTGGGAGTAGCAGTTTTTAGCCATATAGCTAATTTATACTGTGTATAAGCCTCCTGTCAGCTCTGTCAGTAAGAAATGGATAGGGTCAAATATTTTGGAGTTTTTTTAGAAAATTAATGTGAGGTTGAGTAAAGAGGCTGAGAGGTAGGTTTTTTTAAGAAAACCATCACCAGAACAAATTTACCCGCCTGGATCATCTGTTCAAGTCGCCTTTCAAACAGGATTTATTTCTGATTCATGAGCATGCTCTATTTCTCATTTATTCCTCTGGCTGCTCATGTGAAAAAGAACAGACACAAATACCAGGAAGATGTGACCCTTTCCCTGGGCCTAAAAGCAAGGAAAATGCACAGAAAAGGACCGAAGTACCAGCCTGGCTGTCCAGAGGGCATGTGCATGGTGGCTCCATACCCAGATTCATCACCAGGTCGGTCCAGTGGAGAGACAGTGATTTTGCCTTGCTGAGAGGGACATAACGAAAAAAGATGGCTGGTCTTGACTGGGCTGGTACTGAAGGGGGAAGCATGTAACGCTTTGCAGCTTCTCAGATTATTATACAACAATTAAAATAACTCCCACCATGTAAAAACACGCCATCAGGTAACAGGACACTCTGACTCATTAAATATACCCTTGCCAAGATCGTTTCTCGGGGTGCTCCAGTTTCTTGCTTGGGTCATGATGTTAAAGCATTACTCGCACTCAAAATCCATGAGCCAGCTACCCACTGGTTGAATAGACCCATAAACACAGCTGTGCTGGCGGCTACTTTTAGAAAGTTTTCTTCAAGCATTTGGCTTGACTTTTAAAAATAGCCTGTTTCTTTTGCACAGCCTCTCATCTCCAAAGCATGACCTCCTTCTTGAAATCCAATTGTGAAATACGACTTTCCCATTCACCTGCAACCAGCAGGATGCATTCTGTAGGAGTGCTATTGTATCTGTGGATATAATAGCACAGTATTTCACTCGTGTTCTTTGGTGATTCGTTGGTCTCGGCAGTGGGCTGTGCCGTGAAGCATCTCTCTCTCCTTTGCTTGCCTGTGTCTTCTTGGGGGAAGGCTCCATTTTCATTTGTTTAGGGTTTTTTTTAACCACTTGCACTGCTAATGCCAGTGTAAGGGGGCAGGCATGGGGATGTGTACATTAAACTTTACACCTCCCTCAAAATGCTCCAATGCTAGATGCGAGTTTCTTCACATTTATAAATGAAATAACCTTTTAGCTGTAGGCCTACATTTCAGGGAACTGCTCCACTTCCAAGCAACCAGAAGGAAAACTGGTTTTGCCTCACCCGAGCCTAGGGTAGATTTTTTCCTGGCAGGTTTCAGTAGAATCACAAAAACTCTTTTGGAGGTATGACACCAAACATTTGCAGCTTGTGCCTCAGATTTCCAAATTTATTTAACCTACTGGGCATTATGTTTGTTTAAAGCAAATTCTGTAACCAGCAGTTTTCACTTACATTTACTAACTATGCTGTGTTGCTTAGGGAAAAGCAAAAAGTAGGTAGCAGGCAATTTATTAATTTAAATTAATAAAAAATTCTTATTTATATCAGAAGGTGTCTTGCTCCACTAACCTGTATGGAGCAGGTTGGCTCACCCACACAACATGTGCCCTGGGTCTTCTCTAGCACCTGTGATGACCCTCGTAGTCCTAAGGCATAATTATAATTTCTCACACGCTTTTCGTTAGCTGTGAGCTCCTGAAGTGTAGCAGAGCGGTGTCACGAAACTGGGGGCATGTGTTTGGCCGCAGCAGGGAGTCACGCAGGGGCACCTGTGGGTGTGGGGATCCTTTTGGGAGACTGTGCTGCATCAGGCCAGGCAACCACAGCTGGCACGGGCAAGTCCATTTTGTCTGTCCTGGGGCCACATCTGGGCTTTGTTCAGGAGTGACTGGTTGGTTCTGCCCAGAAGAAGCCCCAAAAGCAAGCGTTGATGCAGTGCGGACGGTCAGCAGACCAGGACAGAGGATGGATGACCTGGAGAACTGAGCTGTGCAGAGCGCCTGGGACTGCCCCGAGCTGCTCCAGGGCTCAAAGTGGGCAGAGGGTTTCACCAGCTGGGGCAAGGGAAAGGACACGTGTACCCTCCTCTGCTCTCTCGCAGGCCGAGGAGAGGTCCAGCCCTTCCTCCACCAGGAATCTCCTCCACCTTCCCCTTGTAGGAATAAATGCGATCCTCCTTCAGAAGGGAGTACTTGCAACTCCTCCACATGAGGCAAGCGCTAAGCACAGGTTTATGTGCCCATGTTATGGCTTTTTGAGATTTTTTTTTAAACAAAACAGTTTTGGTGGAGAGTGTACATGATTAGAACCAAAAGCATTCAGAAGATCTCACAGTTTCAGTTAAACTTTCATATCCAGGATGCAATTTTTGGGCCAAACCAAGAGAAAGAACTGCTCCAAAGCAGCCAGGAGGGCAGAGAACCCACCTGAGATGTGAGACTCCCAGCAGCAACCTGTGCCCTGGCTACATCAGCTGGGGCTCTTGCATGCCACTCTGCCACCGAACTGCAAAGTACTCATTTTCCCCAAACCCTGTCTCTCGCTGTCGGTTCGTCTTTCTGAGCTAAGAACTGGCACCGCGGTTTGTAAAACATTGTGTTCCCAGCTTGACAGGCACTTAAGAGAAAATCCTGACAGGTAGTGATGGGTTCCCTTTGCTCCTAATATAAATTTTCCCTGCTTTCATGCTGTTCCTTATTTTCTTTGATAAGCCTAGTCTAAATGTATAGTCCTATTCCTTCTGGCTGTGCAGTTGAGCAAGACTTGATTTCCCTGTTCTGGTGAGAAATAAGAGCATTGTTTGATATTAAACAATACATTGTTTTGGTGCTTTTGTCACTTTTGAGTAAGGACATCAGAAACAAATCCCTGTAATGGGATAATAAATAAACTGGGTTTTCCCTTCACTGAAATAAATGCCCAATAGTATGGGGTACATTAGCTGTCAGGGGTTTCCAAACCACCAGGCAGACAACTAGTGGGATTGTTCCCTTATACATCCTTGTTAAAGGGCATCGTTCACTCTTCAGATTTCTACCTGTCTTAGGTGTTTATTGCTTGTTTTACTAGAAGGTCAGCTCTTTCTGAATATGTCTCCTTTGTTAATATTGCTTTAAAATTAAACATTGTTATAAAGAGCAACTGAAAGATGGAAAAAGATAAGAGAAAATCGCTTGCTCCTTCAAACCATTACATTCCTTCTGTGCATTGTCCTCTTTCTAGAGAAGGAGGGAAGGAAGGAAAGCAGCTCTCTCTGGAGACAACGTTTCTACTAATGAACTGAAAATAGCAAAACCAGCAGCCGGGATTTTCCACACGTCTCCCTATTCCACAAGTGCAAAAATACTTTCTTTTTTTTTTTTTTTTCTCTCTCTGCTGTAGGACACACTGTTGGATGTTTTCATCACTAGTCCATGACATTCCAGTTACTTGACATTTCTATCTGTAGTGTAATTCAGGAAGCCTAAATTTAGTGGTTTTGAAGACAGAAGGACTGTTTTAGGGTCTGGGTTAATTAAAAAATGTTAAATGCTTAATGAAATGAAAGTGTAGCATAGTCTCAGAAATTTGAATTTTTACTCAGAATGTAACTGTGCACTTTTTGCATAATTTTGTTGAAAAGGTTTCTGTGAGTTGGGCAATATAATGATTGAAGTTTGCGCCTGAAAGACAGAACTTTTTTTTTTTTATATATATATGTTGTCATTTTAAGACAGGGGTATTTAAAGTCAGACCTCCCCAGGCTAATATCTAGGCACTTATACAGTCTTCAAAGACTCTTGAGCATACTTAGATCCTACTTATCCCAGTGTGAATTTGACAGACAAGGACTGAAGGATTTAACATCATTATAACCAGCTGATCTATGAATAGCAGAACTTAAGTCTAGTTTTCCATAGTATCACCGTAGGAACGCAGAGCAATTCCAGCTGCACCCCGTGTTCCCAGCTCCTCTGATCCTCCCACCCTTTGCATTCCTCCCTTGCTCGTCTCTGCATCCCCTTCCCGCAGGCTGGGGGGCTGCTGGGGGCCAGGCGTGCCCTCACCGGCCGGTGGTACAGCCCTGATGGCCACTGCTTCTTGGCATGGGGGAAAAGCTTGGCTAGAACAGCCTCTCCCTCAGCCGGATACAAATTTCATCTCCCTGAGTTAGCTCTGGCTTTCCTGAAGCTGTGGGAGCTCTTAGACCCCTCTCCACCCGCACGTGCCTTGGCTGCGGCCGCCCAGCAAGTCCAGAAGTGGTGGGTGGGGAGGACAGGGCTGGCAGACGCAGCACGCGTTCGTGCGCCTGGGGTGGGGCGTGGGGCCGTTTTTAGGAAACCAGGCTGGGAACACCACGCGTTCAGCAAAACCAGGAACAGTGTGCAAGTGCTAGGATGTGCAAACAGGGAAATTAACTCCCAGGCAAAGACAACGAGTCTATTTATTGCCTGTTTGCTCAGTTACAGCGGCAAATGCTGTTTGTCCTCTGTGCCGAAATGCACACCTCCCCTTCCAAATTTTACAGTAGTTTACACTCGTGAGCTCTGAGTGTCACAGCAGCTTCACTTCTGGAGCACCTGCAGTAAGCCAGAGCGGCTTTAGCTGTTTAACCGTGAGCTACTGCTGGACTTTGTTCACTGCGACATGCTGACCTTTGGCCAGAGGAGGTAGGAGAGAAGCTAGTTGCTCTTGGCGAAACACAATCGCAGTGTACCCAGGGAGGAACCTTTTGTAAAGTGCCCTTTAGTCAGCTCCGGTCGTCCTTAGGGGTTGTAATGATTTAGGTTCCCTTGATAGTTTCAGTAAAAGAGCATCTGAAGGCACGAGGTCTGTCCTGCTGTTTCTCCGTGACCTACGAAGTCCCCAGCCGAGGTGTCGAAGCAGCAGGCAGCTGGGTGCTGGGGACACGGCGGTGGCACCAGGCACACGACGACTTAGCAGGGCACAAGCCTACTGCCGGCCGGCTGAGGAGCGACCTGTAGGTTAGTAACCATATTTGCGGCAGTATTCTGGTCATGATCATATTTCCTATGGTATTTAACAGGGATACAGGCTGTGTCGGAGGGAACCTGGTCAGTGAGGCACCTGTTTCAGCCTCCTGGGCGGCAGTGGATTCCCTAAAACACAGTGTAAGCGTTTATGGTGAAGGTGGTGATGAAAAATCCTTGTTTCAGAGAAATCTTTCTTCCTAGTCCCTAAATTCAAGAGACTGACTTATGCTTTAGGCGGGAAGGTTGTTTCTTTCGTGAGTCTGACTATACTCAGAGTACAACTGAGTATCTCTGTTAGAAATGGGCAGTGACTGTGGGGGCTCCCGTTCTTTCAGGTCGCAAGTGTCCTCCTGCGCCGCGGAGGTGCACACGGCATGCACAGCAACTGTCATGCTGTACTCTGCAATTGCTCCTTTAATGTTAGGTTTAATCTTCTAAGGCAATCTATAACAGACTAAAAGTAACATTTTCACATGTATAAAATGGTCTTTTCGGGAGTAAATGCACAAACTCAAGATGTTACACTTTTTCCTCTCTGAAATGGTGTAGCTCAGTGACTGCATAAGGAAGTGACTTTTCTTTCATTGGCGTCATGAATATACTTAGGAAATTATGTGCAAGGCAATTTTATTCCACTTAGATTTCATTTTTCACAATAACTGTTCCCAAAATAATTCAGGGTTTCCAAAGAAAAGCAGTCTAAAGCATCAATATAACCATACTACTCTTCATTGATCTGTGGCACACCTCTGCAAAAACAATTTTACTTCATTTTGCAAAGGCCAAAGATCAAAACAAGGGAAACCTCACCACCTGATGGCTTTATTTATAATTTCTGGGATATGCTGTCTTGTACATACTGCCAGTTTCATACCATGAAACGTATAAGTCAAATTAAATCCCCGATGTAAAGTTCATGTCAAATATGATGATGTGGTACCAAGAGTGAATTGGTTTCATTCAGATAAACCTATGCATCAACAAAATTTCAAACATCTCTTCACATACACTCCTCAATATAAACAGAGCAAATAATTCCTTCTACAGATAGAAAATTCAGACTTCAAGGGTGATGTGGAAATCTAAATATTTGGACAGGTGAAGGACAGGTGACAAGTAGGTAGTAATGTTGCCACATTAATCTGTGTACTAGACAGCAGTATTTTACATTTCCATATTCAGATATTCAGTGCTAAATCATGTATTGGTGAATCAAACAGGGTGAGACTGGGACAGACTGCACGAAAATGTCTTCCTTTTTCTGATGGAATAATCTCCAGCAATGTAGAAGGAAGGGCATTGTCCTCAAACGTAGGTCTTTGCTTACCTCCAGTGGTGCTCTGAAGACAGCACACAACCCTAGAAAGGTCAGATTTCAACAATTTTAGTTGCACAGCGACTGTAGCAGCTCTTTCTATGGATATTTGATAACATACTTACTTTTAAAATGCAACCTATATGTATCCCCACCAATTAAATGTCCTTGCTTTAGAATTCTACCTTGCAAGTTTTTGACAAAAGTAAAGTCACTTTTGAAGTTTCTGAGGAGATTTTCACCATTTTTTTCAAAATAAAGGGAGTATCTCTGCAGGATTATAGTCATTCATCACCTGGTTAACCCGCAGACAAGCTGCAATATCCTGTTTAACTACCGATGTCTCAGATGCATGGAAAGCATTATTATGGTCAACAGTTGAGGACAGTAGTTTCCACTGGTTACATCTCTGCTAACAAATAAAACATGCTGGAGTCACTTCCCTGGACCAAATGTCTTCACAGCAGACAGTCTTTTAGCTGAAGTCTTCTCCTTCCCCACAAAACAAGGTGGACTTGTTCACAGTGCTTACCCTGGGCAGTCTCAGGTCTTCAAACACCCACCCTGCAGAAAAGAAGAAATATGAGAGATAAATAGGCCAGAGCTGAGAGTGTGGAAACTGCTCAGAAGAGCTCATTGTGTGTTTCCAACCCCTCCGTTAGCCAAAGCAAAGGGATCTTCCTGCCTCGGGACCTTTCCATGCAGCTTCTGAGTCTGAACTCAAGGGTTTGGTTATTGCCAGTTTGGAAATGTCCCCTTGAACATACAAACCTTCCCCTAGAAATAGGAAGTGTGGGGCTTGTGTCCTGGATGAGATATACCTCTTGCTTAGGTTTTGTGAGTGGCTCAGGAGCAGC
The DNA here is from genome assembly GCA_000699545.1 of Podiceps cristatus. Classification (NCBI taxonomy): domain Eukaryota; kingdom Metazoa; phylum Chordata; class Aves; order Podicipediformes; family Podicipedidae; genus Podiceps; species Podiceps cristatus. The sequence continues at coordinate 27,409 of KL289508.1, forward strand.
AGATCCTAGGTCATTGTAGAAACATTTTCTTTACCGAGGAACACCCATTCAGACCATTCTTCTCATTCCTAAATGTTCCAGCTATTATGGTCCTTGAAATCACAGACACTTTGCCTGTTTTATCTTGTCAAATATCTATAGAGGTAAGCTATGTCAACAACGCTCTGAGGCCTGTCTTTGAGGGAGACGTGTTTTATAGCCGAAGTGTAGTCCTGTAAAAAAATCACCTTCCTGTGATTACTGAGAGCTGCCCATTAGCAGCCCTCGAGCACTCACAAGTCTAATTGGGCCGACTACCCCACAGGTGACGTGGGGCAGCTCTGGCAGTCGGGGGGACGGTGCCCGAGAGCCCCACACTGACGGTGGGCCCCAGCCCAGGTACAGCTGTGGAGGTGAAAGTGCCCTTTCACTATTTAAGCGTGTTTGATTACGGCGGGTGATTTTACCACAGGGTTGCAAAGTTCATACCAAGAGCCACTTATGTTACACTTGTGTTTCTGCACTGTGCAATTGGCTCAGTATAGAGGTAGCTCTAGGGTTTGCCTGTGCTGTAGATAATACGTTTTGTGGAATAACAGGCAAATTCATCCTGTTTCCCCCGCTGCAGAAGCACATCTTAGACTGGCAGCATAGCTTAAATCAGCCCCAAACCAGAGCAAGCCGCAGTGGCTCGGGAGCAGCATGCCTGCAGCTGGTTTCTGGTACAAGGCAGGCTGCTGAGAAGAAAGCTCAGCTGAAGGCAGGTTTGCAGCCCAAATCCTGCCTGCCCGTAGCGAAGTCAGCAGTGGAGAGGAGCAGCCAGGCTGCAGCACTGGCGGAGGAGGAGGAGCTGGGGCGCTGGGGTGAGGTTGGGTAAGGCGCGAGCATGTGACGGCACGGCGAATCCGTGCTGGGCCGCGGGGACAAAGTGCGCCTTGCCGAGGCAGGGCGATGGGCCAAGAGCTGTGACCCGGCTCCCGGCAGCACACGCTGCCAACGGGTGGCTCGGTCACAGCAGCTTTTTGCCATGTAAAGCCCCGTCCCAGGTACTCTGGCAGCATAGGATTGGTGTAAAGCTTAGTCTACTTAAATTGGACTTCTTTGGTAATGATGCCTTTTCTATGCACGGCAGTTCAGCCTCTGCCAACACCATCAAAAGTTGCTTTTTCTAGTTCTGATAACAAATCAGTGTTCTGAGACATGGAAGCTGTGAATGTGTAATAAAACACAATGTAAGAGACACTGGAGTTAATGAATATGGTCAACTTCCCTGCAGCTCATTCAGTCTCCTACAGTCTGAATTTTTCCTTCATGTTACTGGGAGGCAGAAAAATAAATTTGTCTTCCTGAAGGAAATTGTGTCAGTTCCCTTCTCTGGTAACCTCTTTTTACAAACAACTTCTGAGTGATGCTTATTGTCTTATTTTCAATAAGACATTAAGAACTAAAATAGGAAAGCTTGTGCCCTAACCAGAGATGATGCTTGTTGGCTCAAGGAAAAGCTCTTTTACTTAATATTCTTATATTCTACTGTGACCTGTAAAAGGGCAGAGCCATTGCTGGAAGAGAGGAAACGAGGGTTACATGTGCTAACCACACTCGTTTTCATACCCCAATTCTGGAAGCCTCCTGTAAATATAAGTTTGGAGGTCATTAGCTGCTTTCTTGTAAAACGTAACACAAAACCCTGGGATGCTCTCCTTTGCAAAGAGGCCCCAGAGGGAACCAGTGAGAATGTTATTTGCTGGGAACCTTTTAATTATCAAAATTAGTTGGTACATGGTTGGCTTGTGCTGGCTGGATGTCCCTGCTAGCCACAGGAGGTGGCCACCGGGTGCCTTTCAGTGACCCGTGGAGCTCACACTACCACACTGTGCCTCCTTCCTTGATTCCTCCCGTACCTTCGGCCTCTTGATACCTGCAGCAATAAAATTCACTGGCTGCATCCAAACTTATAAAGAGTAACAGTTTGCTATTCTACCCTCTGATCTCTCTGGATGGTTCAGTGAGCACCTTGGTGTTACAGAAAGGCTCTCACCTACCTCACTGTGAAATCCCATCGGCTTCACCAGAGCGGGAGCTGTGCTGTGAAACTAGATTCAGCAGGCTTCAAAAGAAATCTTTTCCCTGTTTTCCCATTAATTTACTCAACGCTGGTGATCTGACAAATGCTTTAAGCCAGCACTGCTGGCAGAAGGACGGGTCCCACCTTCTTCCCCTCTGCCAGCACAGGTGTTCGGGTAGCGTGTGCGCGGGGTGCAGCCGCACAAACGCTTGCGGCAGCAGAAGCCAAGGCTGCAGGCAGAGGCTGTGGGAAGGATGGAGAGGGACCTTCATTGGCAGCACCAATTTAACGTGTTTATGAGACTCTGGTGTGAAACATTGGTCTTGAGCAGCCACATCAGGCTAGTGAGGGCTAAACCTCTAAACCTTTTTCCCACAGAGTGTTTTATTTACCCAGGAACTGAAAAGCAACCACCATATTAACCTTCCTTGTAGATACGTCTATCCAGAACCCACCCTGTATTTATTTTAATGGAAAGCAAACATACCATGGAAATGTAATGGTTGTGGCTATACAAAAAACCTTTGGTGTTTACTGGTTTCCTTCTTGTTTTATATGCTAATTAAAATCTATTGCACTCCATGGGTTTATTCAGTATCTGTCTTCTTACAGTTTGGAACCTAAAACATGCTTTCAGGTTTAAATAAAAGCACAAAATTGCACATGAGGAAGCTGAGCCTACTCTCCAGAGTGCTCCTCTGTGCTAACTTTCATTGCAGAATGACAATTGAAGTGTTTGCTAAAAATAAAACAAAAACTTTGTCTAGTGACCATTAAGGTTATCAGGGCAACTCTCCCTGCCCATGAACCACAGAAGCATAAGATTAAAAAACAAAGGGGGAAAGCCCAAGGTGTCCTTGGCCAAATTTCCCCTGGGTGGGACTCCACCTTCAGGGCTGTGACTTTGTCCTTTCCGTGCTGGGGTGGGGGCTGTGGCCAGGGCTGGCAGAGCAGAAGGGTAGTCCACCTTTGCAGGGACGTTTACTGGGAATCCTCCGTGATGTGGCAAGATATCAAAGCACTGACGTAGGTTACGCGTGGAAAGGGCTTCGATGTGAAAGAACTTGGAAAGCTGTTATCTTCAACTGTCTACATGGGTGCCTGAATACCTCTGAAAATCTCTTGAGAGTAAAGCTGTTTTGAGATATATAATTACATGTGTGTTTGTTGTATACTACCCACCCATAAAAAACCAAAAGAGTGTTGTGGTACAGACTGTATGTTCTCTGAAAGATCTCCCCAGTTTTTGGTCTGCAATAACTTATGAAAGTTGGGAAATGACTAATTGTGCTGTATTAACTCACATTGTGTAAGAACAGGTGTAAAATAACATGTTATTCATTTAAATAAAGTGGTGTTGTCTCTTTAAACATTCAAATAGGCAATAAAATGGTTCTACAAACATGTGGGAACCTGTTGCACCAAACACAAAGTGGTTTTGTTAAGAAGAGAGGGAAAAGAAAGAAATGAGGGGGGAAAAAAAGCTCTGTGTTACATTATGAGATCCTAATTTTTGTGGCTGTATTGTGGCTGAGGATGGCCTTATGCACGAATATACTGATAAACTGTAAATACTTTCTTAGATTGAGATCGGAGAACTTACAGGTCAGTCTTAAATTCATGTGTCCTTTTGGTGAAGTATTTTACTTGGCACATTCCCCTGTCATTCCACTACAGTGTTGCAGTAGTTTTTGCAGACCAAATATAATCATAAAAGCCCACCCACCGCTCATTCCTTACTTTCTCCTTTCACTTGCTCATGTGTCTGCACTGTCACAGGGTGCCAAGGGGACACCCTGAAATACCTCCTAAAAGCCAATTTCCTACCATGATCATCAAAAATACTCATCCTCATCCAGAGAATAGCCCCAGTCCAATAAAATGATGAGCTGGTGATCAGTCTTGGGATCTCCCAAAGCTTTTGGGTTCGATCTTTGCAAAAATCTCAGAGAGCAGAACCAATGCTTTATTAGAGCTTGTCATCACATGGAGGAGCCCAGTGCACTCGATCAGCAGAGGCCAGATTGCATGTCTGCTGGCAGAAGAAAGCCAGACGAGGGGAAGAACACCATCTCATTGAGAGCCTTTTCTGTGTCAGGAAGCAGTTCCCCATCCAGCATTAGCACATCCCATTGAATCTCACTTTTTTTTCTCACTTTCTTTTTCTTCTTTTTCTTTCCCCCTGTACTTGGCACTGCTGAGGCTGCACCTCAAGTACTGTGTCCAGTTTTGGGCCCCTCACTACAGGAAAGACATTGAGGGGCTGGAGCGTGTCCAGGGAAAGGCAATGAAGATGGTGAAGGATCTGGAGAACAAGTCCTATGAGGAGTGGCTGAGGGAGCTGGGGTTGTTTAGGCTGGAGAAAAGGAGGCTGAGGGGAGACCTTATCACTCTCTACAACTACCTGAAAGGAGGTTGTAGTGAGGTGGGTGTCAGTGTCTTCTCCCAAATAACAACCAATAGGACAAGCGAAAATGGCCTCAAGTTACACCAGAGGAGGTTTAAATTGGATATTAGGAAAAATTTCTTCATGGAAAGAGTTGTTAAGCATTGGAACAGGCTGCCCAGGGAAGTGGTTGAGTCACCGTCCCTAAAGATATTTTAAAGACATGTAGATGCGGTGCTTAGGGACATGATTTAGTGGTGGACTTGGCAGTGTTAGGTTAACAAGGTTAGGTCCCTTCCAACCTAAACAATAAATTGGATATTAGGAAAAATTTCTTCATGGAAAGAGTTGTTAAGCATTGGAACAGGCTGCCCAGGGAAGTGGTTGAGTCACCGTCCCTAAAGATATTTTAAAGACATGTAGATGCGGTGCTTAGGGACATGATTTAGTGGTGGACTTGGCAGTGTTAGGTTAACAAGGTTAGGTCCCTTCCAACCTAAACAATTCTGTGATTCTAAATGTCCAGCCTTTTCTATTGCTGTATTCAGGAGAAAAATTATTTGGGAAAAAAGCTTTCTTGTGTAATCGCACTACAGGAAAGAGTAAAAGGAAATGGTAGGTCTATGTAAAACAGACATGGACTGGTCTGGATGGACTCTTCTCTGCACTGTTCCCTTTCACATCTCTTAGGATTTGGCCCCTGCTTAGCTGTCAGTCATCAACAAAAGGAAAAAACTAAATATTCATGCTATTTTTGTGACAGATGGTGACACTTCAGTGTTGCAGTCAAGCTGTACATTAGGAGAGAAGACTTGTTTATATCCTTACATGAGCACAGTGGATGCTGTATGAGGAGATGAGCATGTGTGCGTGTACAGAACCTATCCTCCTCCCTGCTGCTTGGATGGCTCTGCCCTTGACACTTTCCTACTCTGCCTTAGGTGTATCCCCTCTGTATTAGGTGTATGATGCCAGAGTCATCATAAAGAGGCATAGAAAAAGTCATGGAATCATTATGAACGCAGTGTGCGTGAAGCTGAAGGGAAGTAGGTGCCTAATGCCAGGGAAAGCCGGGGGATACACTTGCAGTATTCCACTCAACTTTCTTAGGTTCCCTATAAAAGCACACCCTGCAGGACCAATTAATATATTTTCAAGTTCTGACATTGGGGATGCTAACACCTCAGAATACCCTGCAGCAGCTTGATCTGCTGATGTTCATTGATTTAAACAATAATGGGGGGCTAACTTGGAAACTAACAACAAGCCGGACATAAAAGCGAAAGTATAAAATGAAAGTCAAGTGTTTGAGCAACCTCCCTACATGAGCCTAATTGACATGGTGTATTGAAGAACCATGTAAAAATGAGCCCATCGGCTCACCAGTATCAGTGGTTTTTCATTCCACTTAACACCAGAATAGTCTTTCCTGTGCATTCAAGTACATGCATCATTGTATCTGATAAGATTCACTTTACAATACTTATGGTTGAAAGTTTAGTTTGTTTTCCAACAGAAAAATGCAAGGTAAAGAGAGGATACTGACTTTAAGAAATTCATTGATCTGGTGGAGGGGAATTTTGCAAGTTTACACCAACTAAATATTTTATACTCACTTCCCCATATAGATCAGAGGGATTGAGGCATGGATCTCCTAGATTTTATTCCTGGATTTGAGACTGATTCCTTCCATAGTCTTGAGCAAACCACTGAATTTCCATGCTGCAGCTTCCCTGCCAGCAGAGTAGTACCTGCTTCTCTGCAGCTCTCGTAGCTAACGAGTTAACATTTGCAAACAGGAATTCTGAAGATGAAAGACTTGTACAGTAGATTTGGGCTGCAGGCATTTTGGGACCAGGATCCAGGCTGCAGGTGTGTTTGTAGAGTGCCTAACATGCCACGGCCACAGAACTGTGGATAAACAAGTATAAAAAGCCAGAACAGAGTGATTGCAATCGCCCTTTGGGTTTGCAGCATAAGTAGAACAGCTATCCTTCCCGTTTGCTCTCAGAAACTGCCAGAGAGATGTTTCTTTTGTCAGTCTTTGTGCCGTCCTCCACATTTCTCTCTCTAAGTTGGAGCCTTCTAATTTTAGAGCTCTTATCTCTACACCCATTGACTCCCCTACCCCTCTTCTCTATTGACCAGCCAGGACAAGGATGTAACTAAGTTTTACATGCCCAGATTAAACCACTCAGAGGGCAAGAACAAATTATTATGTAGGACCACCTGATATAAACTGACAGTGCTTCCTCTGAGGAATCCACCCCTGTGCACGCTATGTTATTGGGAGGTTAAGACACTTCTCCTTCCACACTAGTATGCCCTGAGGTTGCTGCCTCTGCTGCTTGGCTGGAGATTTGGACCAGGCTTTACTTTTTGGATAAAGGAGAGAAAAAAGAAAGGAATGGCTAGGACAGTTAAAAAAAAAAAAAAAAAAAAAACAAACTGGGAAAGGACTGAAAGCTGTAGTTGTTTTGCTTCTGTGATAATGCTGTTTGCTTTTCACCTTCTCCAGGCAGTGTCCTTTCCCAGAAATTAGTCGTCTCCCAAGGCATGCCGTGCTCCCTCTTCTCCCGACGGCTGGTTGTGCACACTGCTTGCCGACCGGGCAAATCCATCATCCAAAGAGTGTTTTGGTGCAGTTCCTCCTCTTGGCTGCTCGAGAAGGTGTGTTGTTTGCTTTGCCTAAGTGCTCCTGGGGCCTAATGCTCCGTTGTTATGTACAGACCATTTCTGCTGTCATGAATCATGTTTTACCACCCCTGTGCTTTTACATCTGCACCAGGCTTTTTTTTTTTTTTTTTTTTTTTTCCAAGCAAACACGTTGGAGTTTCCGTGTTTGTCGCCGAAACAGTGCATGCTGGGTACGCGGCACAGGCTGAGTTATTCCTACCGTCCCGCCACTGCCAAGACCAGTAACCCTACCTCTTGCTGCAGGAGCTGCAGGCCTTTTTTTTTTCTTACAATCAAAGGTAAACTGATTCAGCACAGCCTGAAATAATTTTGCCAGACACATGTAAGAAAAAAAAAAAAAACTATTTCACTGAAAAAACCTCATGCCATCAAGCAAAATATGCCCTTTTCTTATCTTATCTGTTGTGAGTAACTCAAGCTATTTGCACAACGCCTTGTGCTAGGAAGGAGTTGTTTGTACATGTTTCACTCCCTTTTTTCCAAGTTTTGAATTTTGAATGAAATCTTTCTCTTCAAATTCCTTCTCCCTGCAAAAGTGTCATGGTTCCTCTTTCCTGTGTTTCCCTGAAGGTTGGACCCAGCCCTCCCTCCAAAGATCTCTTCATTGCAGATGGTTTTCTATTAATCTTCAAACCGCTTTGGAGAGCTCTCTGCATCTGGCAGCGCTAACATCCCCTCTCCCTCCCGTCCCACCCACTTAGCCTCAGCCTAAGAGCCCTTAACAAATGACTCCCAAGGAATTTAAATGGCTAACGCTCGCTGGCCAATAAAGAGATGCATAAACTGTATAACCAGGTTATACGGCTCTTGCCATTAGGAAGAAAGGTTGCTCGGGCAAAGACGTGAGTCCTCTTAACCTGTCGCACTTCGATCGCGGAACTGGAGAGGTAAGGGAAATCTTGTTTGCTCTGTAGGGCTTTTTATCTGGTTTTCATTTATCAGAGAGTTGAGACTGAAAGTATGTCATTGTCAAGGTATCGGGTTTGGGTTTTGCCTTCCTTTAGAGGGTCCTAAGGAGTTGTTTGAGAAGGAAGCAACTACTTCTAAGCTTGAACAATGAGCTCAACATGTGAATATCTAAAAGAATTTGTGTAGCAGATAGCAAAGTGAATATCAAAACAGTGAAAACTAAACCAATAATATTTTAGACAGAGGAAAACAAATAAAATCGTGTCACAGATATATTTTTTGTACTATCTTAAAATAATGAAGTGAAAGGTAGCCATTTACAACCAGCTGGTGTGTTTTCAATTGGTCTGTCTCTGCCGTTGTCTGTTTGTGCTGCCTCGTATTTTGTTCTGCTTTTTCAAGAGATTGGCATAGAAATCAAACTTTAAAAGTGGGTTATCAGCTTTAGGTACAGATTTTGAGGGTTGTAGATTGAATGCGGCTAGGAAGGTTGAGCAAGCAGCGTATATATGCAAGTATTATTATTAGAAATGATTCCATGTAACTCATTCTGCATACTGATAATTTCATAGCATTTTAAGAAAAAAATAATGTCCTGATATTACTCTATTCATATTCTACTTAGGCAGCATGTGAAACGTTTAAGGCTTGTATATGACATAGGACATGTGACATTAATCGGTTCGCCCTTATTTATTTATTTATTCAATTATTGCTTTATTGGGGTCAGTGATGATAACAATAGTGAAGTTTGAATTTACATCTGGAAAAAATCAGAAAGATGAAGCTGTTGTAGTAAGGTTCGATTAAAACCGGTGACAAAATTGTTCGTTCACATGTGGACCAGATGCAGCAGTTGTATATAATGGTGTCCTGAGCTAAGTGGGATTGAAGCTGTGCTTCAAAATGTGTGTGTAAAGTGCTCCTTCACCCTTTGCACACCCCAGCTTGCTATGGATGACAGCCAGCGCTCAGGGCATGTGAGAGATGTCACAGCAAAACCTTACTGCCATCCCTTGCAGTGCTCTGTGGCCTGACAGGCTGGGTTGCAGAAAGGGCGTCTTTTTTGATCATATTATCACAGCTGATCTCTGAAGGGCTTCACACCCAACATGGTCCACAGTGGTGCAGGTTGGTATTAGCTGATGATGTTGCACCAAAGACCTTGCCAGTGTTTAAAAGAGCTGAGGGAGCTTTTTAATTAAATTAATACAGTTAATCTAACAGAACTGCAAAACGTCCTTCTTGCTCGTCAAGACAAGGCCATATGACTGTCTATCAAGAGCTTGTTGTAATGTTGTTGGTTTGATTATTTTTCCATGGCTTTCTCATATAGCTGTGCACTGTATAACTGAGATTAGATAATGTGTTGAATAAAAATAAATTAAGTTAACAAAGGAGGAGCCATTTTGCTACTCTTTTTAATAATTTCTATTCAATTCTATATTTCAGGCCCATTCATTGCTGAAGAAATTATATTGAATCAAATGTTGCTTGTCTTCTTTCTTCAACTTTTAATTAAAAAAATCAAAATCCCTGTTAAGGTCAGCAAAAGGTGCTGTCCATGACATCTGTCTCAAATCCCACTCCTTTTCTGAAGCACACAGAAATTTCATTTCCAAATCCCAGGTATTTCCAACAGAGCTGTAATTTCAGTAGACTTAAATCGTCTCAAATTAACCCAGCACAGAAACGGTGCCTCCTGAGAAAGTCTCTGCCTTGGTTAAACATTTTTTTTTAATTTATAATATTAACCCTGGGTACAGGTAACAAGTGCTGGAAATCTCTTCCTCGTACTTGTAAACCTTGTTTCTCAATTTCAATCTGAGGTTCAAAGGTTTGTACAAACTTCTTAGATCAGAGGTCAGGTACAAATTGCTGCACTTTGCAGCTCCTTTCTGCCGATATGACAGAATTTCACAGCAAAGATGATTGTCTTTCATCCCCCTCTCCTCAGCACGCGGGCAACACCAGGCAGTTAAAAGTGTGATATGTACAAGTCAGCCATTGGTACCTGAGTTTAATAAATAACTAACTGGGTTTCAGTGGTGCAAGGTGCATATTATAAAAGGGGTCAAATGTCAGTGCACAAAGAAAAAAAAAAAAACAACACCCAGCCACTGACTAAGCCAAATGCTTTGAGTTTAATGTACTTTCAGCAGCGAACATTCACATCCCAACTGCAGTTTGCTTTATGCTGATTTTCATTTCTGTGACCTGAGGGTGAGGGAACACATTGGGGCCACTTTCAGCTTTCCCTGAAATCTCTGCCTCCTGCTGTTGTCGTGGCGTTCATGTGGTGAACACAAAACTGAGAATGTCGTGATAAAAATGGAGCATAAGATTAGGGTGAACTGAAAAGTCTGGAGCTATTTTTATTGTTATAAAATTGACTAAGCGAGTAGACTTTGTATGAACAGGCAGGATGTGTTATGTTTCACTCTGGGATCACCAGGAAAGGTAGCTGAAAATGTTCGAGCAGAAAGGCTGAAAAGGGAGCTGTAGTTTATGAACTGTTTTAGATACTCTTGGTTGCACTGCAGCGTGGAACATGTTACTGTAATGTTTACATAGACAGACAGACAGACAGATAGGGTGTTCTGCATTATAACAACAAAGAAAAATCACGTGCACGTATATCCCTACTCCCTACTCCACGGAGTTCAGCAAAGCCTTTCACAGACATTTTCAATGATCAAACTAAATCACCATGTTGATATGTAAGATTTTGCTTCGAAGAGGCAAGAAGTGAAATAGGTGAATGTCTTATCTTTCCTGTGTAATAATTAACAGATGAGTCTAGTTGTGGGTTTGTTTTTCAGTTGCAGAAGGTCGTTTTTCCTGTCTTTCTTATGGCAAAAGCTTGCAAGCTCCAGGTCTACACTGAATGAAACACTTCTTCCTTTCCTAGAAAGAATGCTTTTTTAAAGCAGACAGTTAATCAGGAGGACACACTTATCTGTACCAGTATCTCTGCAGAGAACACTGTTTAATTGCATTTGTGGTAAATAAACACCACAAAAATTTTCCCATCAAGTACAGCTCATCCAGAATAGGAAAGTCTTGTTACATACCGTGTGACTACGTTGCATTTTATTAATATGTCACACATTTTCCAGTCTGACCATGGTAATAATAGACTTTGTTGACTAGATTGAAATAATGGGAATTTGGGGGGAAGGGAAGGGTTGTGTTGTTTCCTGATTTGGAAAGCTGTTAAGAACGATTACACAACCCATCTCATCTTCTCAGCTTTCCTCAACATGTGGCTTCAATATCTTGCAGGATAAGAACTTTAGCCTCAGCCAGCAACCAGTCCTATCGAAATAGCTGAAAGCTATAGAATAAATTTGAGTTAGACTGGCTAAAAGTTGAAGCTGGGGCAAACGGTGCAACACATGGGTTACACAACTTGTTGGGACAAAGTTCTGAATGACTTGCAGCAAAGTGCATTATAAAATAAGGGAGGAGACTGGGTTTCACTTCCTTCAGAAGTGGTTTAAGCTGAGATGGCTGGTTTGGCACTGCAGTAACATAAAAATACTTAAGAAACACACATTGCATTGACAGGATTCACATTGCAGAAGCAGGGAGAATAACAACTATGTTGGTAGGATGCTCTCAGTGTTGGTGGTGCTTTGGCACATCAATAACTGTTTCATCAGCATCGCTTCATTCTTGCCGTGGGAAAACCACAAATGCATGAAACGCATGAACAGAATTTTCACTCGTGATCATCAAAAAGCAATGGCAAGAAGTAAAGTGCCAGGCTTAGGAAGGTTTTCTCACTGCTTGGGGAGGAGTGGCTGGAAAGCTGCCAGGCAGAAGAGGACCTGGGGGTGTTGGTCAGCAGCCGGCTGAACATGAGCCAGCAGTGTGCCCAGGTGGCCAAGAAGGCCAACAGCATCCTGGCTTGTATCAGGAATAGTATAACCAGCAGGGCTAGGGAAGTGATTGTCCCCCTGCACTCGGCACTGGTGAGGCTGCACCTCAAGTGCTGTGTCCAGTTTTCGGCCCCTCACTACAGGAAAGACATTGAGGGGCCGGAGTGTGTGCAGAGAAGGGCAAAGAAGATGGTGAAGGGTCTTGACACCAAGTCTTAGGAGCAGCTGGGAACTGGAGTTGTGCAGCCTGGAGAAAAGGAGGCTGAGGGTAGACCTTATCGCTCTCTACAGCTCCCTGAAAGGAGGTTGTAGCGAGGTCGGTGTGGGTCTCTTCTCCCAAGTAACAGGCGAGAGGACAAGAGGAAACGGCCTCAAGTTACACCAGGGGAGGTTTAGATTGGATATGAGGAAACATTTCTTGACTGGAAGAGTTGTCAGGCCCTGGAACAGGCTGCCCAGGGATGTAATCGAGTCACCGCCCCTGGAGGTATTTAAAAGACAGTAGATGAGGTGCTTAGGGACACCGTTTAGTGGTGGTCAGGCATGGTTGGACTTGATGATCTTAAAGGTCTTTTCCAACCAAGGGATTCTATGATTATTTGAGATATCATTGACATCTAATTGAAGATTATTTTTGCAGTTTCTAGGCCAGGAGGTCAGGTGGCTGAGGGAACTCCATCCTGGGAATATTCACTGCTGGGCACTGATAGTGCTTATGGATAATGGAAGCCGAATCCTTGACAACCTTTGCAGGATAACAGTCCAAATTAAATGTGCCTTAGAAGGATGCAGAGAGGGTTGGTAACAGAATAGGCAGGAAGTTTGCATGATACAAGGTGACTTTATTTTGTAGGGGGATCATAATTTCAGCTCCATCTTTGAAATGGTATATAAAATTGATCTGAGGTAAGATTAATTAATTAAGTGGCCATATTGTACCAGGGAACCAGTACAATATGGCTAAGAGAATTAGATCTGTGATTGTTATTGTTCTTAGTGATGAAAATAAAAAGTTCAACCTTCAAAACCTAGTCTGAAGTAGTAACAAATTGTTGACTGTACGAATTTGATGTTCAGTTATCTACTTAGCATTCAAGTTTTAACCTGGGAAATTCCAAGATGTTAATTTACAGAAAAAATTCAGGTGTTTTCCTCCTTAAAAAGGAGGAAGAAGTAAAAGAACAGATTTATAGTAATTTTGTTACAGTTCTTTAAACCAAATACATTGCTTTTGATTGGTGTCCGGAGGACATAACTTGTCCCTGTGAGACTGTTAAGAGAAGATTTTCAATAATGTTCATCACTGTCTTAAATATATCCCTATATAAGCCATTAGAGTCTTGTAACTGATGTCAGGGGAGTAGTGCTAGATGCTGAGTAGTGTTGGAAATATCACCCCTGTTTTCTGTTTCTTTATGTTCCTTCTTTGAAGAGAGCACAATCAAAAGACAAAGCCAACAATTTTTGGTGTGTTCTAAATGGAAACAAGTGCTTAGGCCGCTTAGGATAAATTTAAGCAACTGAGAACCATCTGATGGCTGCTTTTTAGGCCCAGAACATTAACTTGTCTCATACAAGGGGAACACGACTAACTGACCAGAATAAAGTTTAAGCTTGATATATGAACTCTTCCATTGAAATCACTGGCTACACCCCTGATGATAGGCCCCAGTTTAAGAAGCTGAGTGTCACTGTTAGCAGAAGTGGGAATTTCAGCAGCTATCCTGGAGATTTAGTAGGGCAGTCTTATCCTACCCCTTAGGTACTTTACACCTGGGGAACACCACTTGTGACCAGTCACAAGATGGATTTAAGTCACTGGATTTAAGTCCATCCATCACAACTCTTTGGGCCTGGCCATCCAGCCAGTTTTTTACCCAGCAAAGAGTATGCCCGGCCAAGCCAAATGCTGCTGCATGTGCATCTCCTTGAGTCCCATGCGGCACCTGAGCCAAAAGGTTTCTCCCAGGTGACCCTAGCTGGAGATGGACAAGTTTGATTGCCTTAATTCAGGCACATGCATGATAATGATAATACACAGTGCTTTAGCGGTGCTGGCAGCAGGATAACTTGCACAGCAGACAGACATGTTGTCTAGTGCTGATCTGATCTATGAGAGCTACTCTACAAAGCTTCTCATCACAAGCTATTCATCAAGCCTCTGGCCAGCTGATGTTCCTGCCCCTTCAAGTCTGATGACATAGTTTACCACTTTCTCCACACTTTTGCCAGTATGATCCAGCTTAAGAAAATCCACCTTTTCAAAGCATTTAACCTACCCTCGGGCAACTTCTTCCCCCAGTTCAGCTGCAGGTAAATCAATGTGTCTGACCCACTGCAGACATTGTCATGGCCTGTTGTCCTCAAGTATTGTGTTTTTTGTTAGAAGTCTGAAGACATCATCCATCCCTAGTAACATTCCCTTTCCAACTTTCAGGAAAGATCCCTAGCCAAAAAGCCATGCTGAAATCCTGTACTCTCTCTTGCACTGACCCACCACAAGATTCAGCTTTAGAGATTTGCATTTCATAGATGTGGTCCAACTCCTGTTGAAAACCACACTGAGGACTAGCCTTTGACACTTGAAGTATAAATTAATTTGGAGTCAGGCAAAGTCTTTGCATGGATTTTTCACCAAAGATTGGACCCTTTTTTCACTGCACCTGCTGCCTGCCTGGCTGCTGCCTGCACTGTGCGTGGAGAGGAGCCAAGGACACTGCTTCCAGCAGGATGTCTCCTAAGCTGACTGCAAACAGACGGTAAAGCCTTCTGCCAGGAAGCACCTGGGATGGCAGCAAGCACTTGCAGGGCCAGTGGCCACCTTAGGGATGTTCGTAAAAGAGGTGGGACTTTCTATTTCGCCATTAATTTGGGAAGGAGCACCTTGGATGCCAGCTCCCTGCCGTGGTTGCTGCTGCAGATCTGCTAGGCTGGTGCCAGGTCCTGCAGTCAGGCACACCATGGCTCAGCTGTGGTAACAGCCCCAAAGCCACCGGCTTTGTTCAGCTCATTTATGCAAATAAATCACAGGAAAGGAGTGACAGTCTTGCCAAGAAAAAGAAAACTGATGTACAATGACACCATAGTTATCTTTAAAAGGGGAGGTAACTTGCACGTTACACTTGAAGCAATGCTCAAGACGCTGCCTTATTTTGAACTGACGTGGCCCCTGTGTTTTTCTGTTCAGCTGATTAACTTGTAAACAGGCAAACAGGGTTTTCAGCCAGAGCATTTCTGTGGATATCTAACATTTGTGATAAAGTGAAACAGTTGTCTTAGTCTTGGTAAGCTATTGTTGTAGCTGTTATATACATGTTATATATCTAAAGTTGTGATGAGAAAAGAGTCAGCTTTTAAAAATAAAGAGCCTTAATGACAGCCGTGCTTCCAGAGCTGCAGCTCAACATCAGCAGCAGGATTACCATTTGCCCTTATTATTTCAATTAAAAACCTAGGAAGGTCACATTTAAACCAGTAGCTGTTATTTCCCTCTGTCAACAGGGTGTATTTAGTTAAAATTCCAGCAACTGACCCTCCCTCTGCAGCAGCTGTGGCTTAATATGCAAAACTGTGGCAGTTTCTTGAAGCAAGCAGGTGGCCGTGCGGCGTCCGTGGGGGCATGCCATGTCAGCTCAGCGGGAGTTTGTACGGTCCAGGGTCAGCAGGTGGGGCATGGGTGTCCCCGGCCCCTCCTCCCTCCCGTTCTCAGAGAGCCAGGAGGTCTCCCCGGGCTCTCCTGCTGCCTGCCGTGGTGCAGGCACCCATCCCCGCGCTACGTGACTGCTGGCGGTTGTGTCACCCGAGGACACATGATGCCGCTAAATCTATGTAACACAAAATGGGAGGGATGAATTAAGTGCAAACCTAAACAACCCCATTTTATAGGAGCACGTGAGCAGAGTGGACACGCGGTTGCTGCCGCAAGGACACCAGCTGTGTCCCTGTGTTTGTAAGAGCCTGTTCTACCACACCGGGATCAACAGAGGAGCAAGTGGCTGCGTAACTTCACAGGCCACTGCCCAGAGCTGGACAGGCCCTGGGATAAGATGCTATACGGGCTGCAGGCATCGCTTCCTTGCCGGGGCCATGAGCTGCCTTTGCCCTGGCACAAGGGACATCAGCGTTTGGCCCTGCACTGTTGTTCATCAAGGTGTGATATCTCTATTTAATAAAAGATCTGCCTCAGTTAATCAGCCTGCTCACAGCACGCTTTAGGTCAGTCACAGCCAACGCGCTAAGTTTCCCATTTAATATTCTGAGCTGTGATGCAAAAAAAGATAGGTTAAAAAGAAGGTAATTAATATTTTGAGCAAGAACTCTTTACACCTGCCTGATTGGCAGCAGGGAAGGAGTTTCATAAGCAAGGGGAAGTGAAATTTGAATGGTTTCAGTGAGACGTGTACATCTGAGAGTTCACCTGCATGAGGGAGAGTCCTGGAGCAGAGACGCTGAACCGAAGGGCTTGCAAGCCTGGCTCCTGGTAGGCTGGCAGACGTTAGCACCCATCTAATGTGGTGTTGAGCAATCAAGCAGGCTTTACCTTTTCCTGAGAAGAAAAGAAGCCAATCTTGTTTCAGTCCTGATGATTAGTCATGTAAAATTTAGTTGTCTCCAGAGCACAACCTTTCTCATTAGCAATTAATATTTTTGTCTGTCTCTCTTTTATGAATCTTTGTCATCGAGATCAGGTGTACCTTCCTCCTCAGAGACTAGAAATTGAGCACTTACATTTCACAAGACACTACATTTTAATGTAGCTTATTTTTTTGCCTCTTCTGACATTAATCACACTTGGTGGATGTACTGAAATCAGTGTGGCTTAAGTTCACTAAATCCACGGTATTAGCTCATGCCTTGTGTATACTCATGACACGTGGTAGCAATTTTTCACAACCAGTTTACTGTCAACTAAAAAAATGCACAAGTAGGGTTGAACACTTTGGGAATAAGTATTTTTGAAAACATTTTTCTTGAGAGTGATTGCTTTTTGACATGAAAAGGTTAGGTTTTGTTGGCAGCCCATTTTGTAAGGCAGAAACGAGAGGAGGAGACAGCTCCCAGACCAGACACGCCTGTGTTTTTTCTCACCAAGGCAGATGATATCTGAACTTTGTGAAGGTGTTGATTGTGTCACATGGCAATGAATGTTGTTGAGTGTTTATTTAGCTACATCAAGTAGGACTACATAGGCTCTGTAATTGTCTTAGGTAGTATATACTTATGAAACCCAGCTCTATGGAGCTGCACAGAAAAAGAATTAAACACCTTTGATCATGAACCTTGATTCCTGATGAATTACATAGGGATAAATGCATTTTAGGTTCACAAAGAATGTTTAATTTTTCACTGTCACAAATGGTGTATCGTAGTGTTTGCAGCAAGGGTACCAATCAGCACTTAGCAGCAGCTTCAAGTACAACATCCAATACTAGAAATCGTCCTGCTGGTGCAATGGAAAGTGCTGGAGAACATGCCAGTTCCTGGACAGCCACCGAATTACCAGCTGGTTTCTGGTGGGCAGGGGAGGCTTTGCTCCACCTCTCCTCTCTCCACAGTCCCAGTGCCCATCTGTAGCTTTCCAGACTATAGCTCCAGCAACCAAGCCCTGCAGGTAACAGAATACAAAGACTTTTATTTTGTAAGTTAACCTAAAACTGATCATAATGACTCATTTCTAAACTTACCCAAACCTGGGGCTATAAGTAATTCACTTGCCAACAGGTGGCCCGTGTAAAGGTAATGATTATTCCCTAGCAAAGTGTTTGTTTAACAAGCTTTGCTTTCATCCAGGGACAGGTGAAGTCACATTTTGAGGAACAAATTGTTGAATGAAAAATGAAAATGTTTTACTCTGCTTTAATTTTTTTAATCATAGAACCATAGAACCATAGAATGTTT
>KL289509.1:0-28787 GCA_000699545.1 Podiceps cristatus
TATATATTTTGTTTGTTTGTTTTTTCTTCATTATATATCTGTAGTGTGACTCCAAATATGAAGGACAAGTGAGGCATCTGGAGCTTTATCTAGCTGTGGAAACATGGCAATTCAGAGGAAAGCTCAAACATATTAAATACCTTACTCTGAAAAACTTCAGGTGTGTTAAAAATGTAGTTTCCTGTTCAATAGGTTGTCTGTGAATATTTCTGAACAACTATATTGGAGAAGATTAAGAGGGGAGGTTATTTTCCTAATTGCCTTATCTGGAGCTATTGAACTTTCTTCTTTTGGGAAGAGTGTCTCTATATGAAAGAACTTTAGTTTAAGTTTAAAATTCTAAAGTTTAGTTTCTAAAGTTTAAACATCTAAAGTTCAGTTTAAAACATGATAGGTAATTCAAAAGTGTCTGGTTCTTTCAGACAAGCTACAAACCTTGGACAACTGATAAAATGTCTCTGCACTTAAATTTCCCATCGCTAGATAGTGGTACAACTATTTATATAGCGGGAGTATTGTGAAGATAAATTCCTTCAAATTTTGTGGTGCAGCTGCATATTTTGCTGAAATATATAATTGGATGTCTACAGTACATTGTCCAAGACTACTCAAGTGACAGCCCAGTTCCTGCTGCCACTTTTTTGTAAGCAATTATCTTAGTAATTTTATATCATTTTAATATAGTAACGTGGATACACTGTTACTCCTATCCTAGTTTGTAGAGGTATGTGAAGTGAATTTTTATTTAGAAGAAAAGTTTTAGGATTTTGTTTCATATTAAAGAAGTTACATTTCAAAAAAAAAATTAAAGTTGAAACAACATTTCACAGGCCAAAGATGTAATATGGGAAGAGTAACTCTCAAAACCTGATGCGATCTTGAAAATGTTATTAGGGCTTGATTTTAGCAGAGGGCAGTTAAATGTGTGTATTGCTACTTTCCAGCTCTTCATATCCTCTCCCTTGTAAATCTTGTGGATTAAAAACATTAACACATCTTAGGCATAGAGTTTCAGGTTTGAAAAGTGTGGACTGCAGAAATTAAGGCAGCAAAAAAGTAAATATATTAAAAATGTAGTATTCGCTGTCTCTAATTGTTTCTCCTTAACGAAGATGAACATGATCTAATAAATATATTCTGAGAATTGGATGCCAAGAATTGAGGAGGATGCAAAAATATTCCATCTTAGGAAAAAAAATATATTTTATCTATCTATCTTGGAAAATAGAGTTAACAATGTTCAGAATATGACAAGATTGAAAAGAACTCTTTACAGAAAGGAACAAATCATCGAAAAGGATTAAGGAGGCTCAAGTGTTGTAATTGTTAGAGCTGTTCCAGTCTTTTTGTAGTAACATTAAATTCGGATTTCCAAGGAAGTAATTCTGTGTTTAGGTATATCTCCTACCCTTTTTTCTCTTCCTTCAGAAAATCAGTATTAAATGCATTGATTGTCTGCTTCTTCATTCCATATTATACTTTTTACTTTCCAGCATTAAATGGTTTCTTATTATCCTTGTGTTCTATTGATCCCATCTATAGCAGTTTGCTTTCTGTCTGCTTTATAGGATGAGAAAGGTTTTGTGTGTGGATGTATATATGGAGAGGAAATCTTTGGTAGTGCCTTACATTTATAGAAGCTCTTTTATAATTGGAGGTGTAAAAATAGTAAGTTATGATGTAGATATTGCTAATAAATGATGTCCTTAACTTTTATGTAGGGATGGAGCTAATTAGGATTCTGAACGCACAAAATTCACTTCAGGTTCATGCATGACTGGAAGCTTCCAAGTCCTACTTTTACTGTGGATTTGAACCTGTAAGTTTAGTTTATTCAGAGCTAAGTTTTGGCTTGCTTCAAAGGAAACCATGTGAAACAGCGTGTGATACTGACAGAAAAACCATAAAATGAACAAAACTGGTAGGAATCTTGGTCTGGAAATTAGAAGTCTGTAGTTGTTTTGACAGAGAGTGTTTCAAATATGTAAGCAACTTTGCATCTGCTGAGTTTTGCATTATAAAAATTTCTTACCTTTTGTAATTTTTTTTCCCCTTTGAGGTACTGTTACTCAGTTCATGAAGTTCATTAATAACACACTTCAAGTAACTCTGGGTTATAAGTTGTGTGAAGTGATAATGGTAGTGGCTATGCAGTCTTTAAACTGGACAACTGTCCAATAAATTTTGATCTTCTAGAATGCATGAATGTGTGAATTGTACACTGTAAGAAATAGCAGACAAAGGACCTTTATTAGAGCTACAACATTTACGATATTACAGATCTGAGTGTACCAATACGCACCTATTCTGGGAACTTACATCCATTATTGCCTATCACGTAGCATATTTTGGTTCAGGCTTTAGCTTGGCTTTGGGAATTCACATTTTCCCATTCAAAGTATCACCTTTGAAAGAAAAATGCAAGTTTAATTTTCAGCTCTTATTAAAAATGCTCTCCACTGTATAATTGTTATCCAGTTTTCTGCGTTAGGAATTGGAATTGTGCTACTATACTCTTTTCTTCATATAGCACAACAGTTCCATATATTTGACAAAAACAGACAGGTGGCTGGGACCTGTCTTGTAATTTTGCGGGAGACCTGCAAAGGTTTTCTGTGTTGCAGCATCTGAAATAACTACCAGTTAGCAAACAGATGCTTTATTTTCTAGACTTCCTGAAAAGATTTTTAGGGTCCTTTGTGCACAAGATTGCATGTCAGTGAAAGGTTTTATTAATCACTTAGTTTCTTTAATGAATTACTGATATTTTTTTTTTCTTTTTAAATGGGAAGCTGATCTTTTTCTCTTCCCTCCCCTCCCCTCCCCCTTTTTTTTTTTCTTTTTTTCCTCTTTTCCTCTTTTTAACATTTTGTTCATTTTATTTCCTAGTATTGCTGTGTGGTCAGCGTGAGTGTAGTCACTCTAAATCTGCTTATTTTAGATTTTGGGCAGAGTAAGAATTTCAGAAATAATTTAACTAGCTGACTTTAAGATGACTGTTGACATGTAATAAGTAGGTATGCACTTCTAGCTTGTTGCAATGCTCATTAAGTGAGTTACTGTAGAACATTAGTAAAAGTTTATTATGTGCATGTTGTCTGCCCTTGACTTGTTCAACAGTCAGTTGGACTAAAGACATACATCCTATGTGTTTGCCATTTACAGAGCATGAAGTATTGATAATAAGTATAGGGTGAAGTTGTAGTCACAAAATAATGAGCTGTCTTTGCTCCTGTGTCTTTCTCTAAAGGTTCGGAATACTCTTCTTGAATGAAGATCGAGGATAGTGTTGATCTCTTCTTTGTATAGTTATTATATACAGTTAAATAATTTTTATTTTTTTTCAGAAATAATCACTGTTATACTTAATTTCAGAGTACTTTATATGACAAACAGTTGTCTTTATATAGTTATTTAGCACAATATCCTTTCTCTTCCCTATTTCTTTGAGAAATTACTACATTCTATCAATTTACTGGTCTGCAAGTGTCAGTTCATAAGATGTTTTGAACATAATGGACCGTGCCACTGTTAAGAACATTAACCAGAAGCTGGTCTTTATTCCCATTTCTCTTGACTATGAAGCCAATGTTACAATTTATGGCCTTAAAGAGTATCCATTAGAATGTCCAGGTAGTCAATACCCCATGGATTTAATGAAGTATTGTTATGAGATACTGTGATACTTCAGTATGTATGTGTAGATGTTAGGTGCACTTAGTTACATGCAGTCCTGTCCATAATACTAGAAGTTCTTCTAGCTTATCACATTAAGTGTCTGTGTCATTGATTATGTATTTATTAATCTACCTAAATGTTACAATTTTTTAAAAAAACTCTCTAATTTTTTATTTACATGACAGCCCAAAACAGCTCCGAAAAGGACATTTGGATCCATTACAAATGATCAGGTAAATATACGGTAGGGAGTGTTCAACAAGAATGACAGTTTTATGATTTCAGAGACTACTGTGCGCGTGAATCCACTGAAAAGGACATTAGGAAAATTGAATAAGGTAACAGAGTTGCTTAATGCCCCGATAAAGAATCTTGTGATCAGGGCCAGAGCCTCTTAAAGCTAATCCTGGTTCTGAGATGGGCATAACCTTGTTTTGCCACAAATAGTTAAGTGATACTGCTTAAACTGTCCTTTTAGATTAAAAAAGTCAAACTTTTTTCTTTTTCATTCCCACCCTTCTGTAGTGGTGGAGGTGATAATGTATCAGATTATTTTTACCAGTCAGTTTTTTTAATGGCAAAAGGTACTACATAAATGTTAATTATCTATTATGCTTTTCCCATGGACCTGTACCCATCCTAGTGTGAATGAAACCTGCAGATCACTGGGATAATGTGGTAACTGAAGTACAGTTCAGTCCAAATAACAATCTGACCCTAATGGAAATTTTCTCATAACTGAGGTTTTAATGATGATGATAGAGCCCATTTTCTTCAAAATCAGGCATTTAATCCGAAAGGTTTTTCTTCGTTTCTCTCAGGATTTTTGTTTTCGATTTCTTTGCTCATAAGAGAGAAAATTACACATTTATTATCTTAAAAATATGTTTCTTGAATGTTTCATTTTTTTGAATGTTTAGAATGGGAGAACTGTCCATTCTTAGAAAATGTGTTTGTTAAAAGGTAGCATAATGTCACATCTAAACTTATCCCTTAAACACATGAAACAGGCTTGCTTGAATTAAGAGAAAGATACAGAAAATTATACTTTTTTTTTGTTGTTGTTGTTTAAAAAGATGTATAAACCTCTAATGAATGGCAAGAAATACTCTTGGACAATATTTTTCCATAGAAAATTACTTGTGTTAGTAATTAACTCGAAAGAGATCTTTGCATTCTTTTATGTTTCTCCAGTAGTGTACTGCTAGCGATGGGAAATTGAAGCTTATATGCTATAATGAAAAAATAATTTTCTCGCACTGGATAGTTAAAGAAAAGCTGAAATGGGTATGCATATGTGTAGCTGCATGTATTCAAAATCTGTATGAAGTGTTTGTTGTAGTTGTGGGATCTAATGACAGAATAATCAGTGCCCATCTGTCAACTTGTATACAAATAAAGAAGTAAAAGATAGCTGACAGACTTTTCTTTTTTCTTCTTTTTTTTCCCCCTCCAGCTTCTGTTACTTTTTTTCCTGGAAACCTATGTTAAAGCATAGAATATATAATTCATCATTTCTCAGTAATTATGAAATTTATTGCAAATAACAGCTAGCCAGATAGAAGATGAAGAGGAAACTCACATTGCACCTTCATGAAGAGATCAGCATAGAATTACCATTCTAAAACTTAACCGAATTGGTTCAAAATGTAAATCTTGATTTAGAAATAATTTGCAAGGCTTATATTTTCATATACTTCCTACTAAAGAAGCCAAAACTGTATTTGTTTTATTGTTTCCAAATGTGTTCCACTCCACTTTAGACTGTCCCTAGTTGCAACTTAATGTTGTCACAAATACTGTGCAAGTGGCACAGTAAATTTTAAAATGTGGATGAAGAGTTCTTTTCCATTAAATAAATGATGACTTCTAGAGGGTCAAATTCTGGCTTTGAGAAAACAAATCAATGAAAGAGTACAGCCTTACACAAAATTAGACCTATAAATGCATTCACTTAACAGTGGGTAGCAAGATATAGTGAATATAAATCTTTTACAATTAATGAGAAATAAGGAGCCTGGCAAACTGGGAACATTTTCTTTCCCTTTGGTTTGAAGTGTCCCAAATCAGTTTAGAACATGTATACAATTACATGAGTAAAGGTGAGACAAGCACAATAAACAGAGAAAGAATCAGGCTGGACGCAGTTGTTCATTATTAAAAGTATGACACGTAAAAAGGAAATCCTAATTAGTCAGCATCTTTATCGAGGCTTTCTTTTTCTAGTCATCCTATACGTTCAGGTTTAGTGATCTGTATTGTAGCTCTGCCCTTATGGAAGATATGGCGGGAAAACTGCCTTTACATCCTTTCTTCCTCTGAAGGGTGAGAGACGGGAGAAAAGAGGATAATTGTGATGTTCTTAATCCCTGCTTGTCTGAAGAGACAACATACGAGTGAATCTAGTTCTAGATTCTAGTCTTATTTTAGCAGACTTTGTTAACACTGGTGCTTTAAAGGAAGCTACGTTTGTGCAATATATGTAGCATTTCTTCTCAGTTCCAGGAGTATTAGTTTTTCAACAAACCTCATGAAAAAATTAATTATATTCAAATTGATCTCATAGTTCTGTGATATTTTTTTGAAATGAAAATAGATCAAATTTTCTCACTAGGATTGTAATTTTCACTACAAATACATATAATGATGAAGAAAGGAATAGTTTTAATGAGTTTTTAAATATATTTCTAATAAACTTAGTTTTATCTGTACCATCTAATGCCTGAATTATGTACTAAGCCCCTTTCAATGATGGTGTTGTTTTTTTATGCTAATGGTTTTAGATCATATCCAGAGTTGCTCCAAAACCAAAGAAACAGACCCTTTATCTTTCTTGTTTTCCTTGAAATTGAATATTGGTTTGAGTTTTCCAGTGTATGCAGACTGCCTTGCCTTTGAACAGGGTTGAACTTTGGTTTCATTCCACTTCTCCATGCTCACTCATACAATAGGGAAACCAAATTACATCTGTCCAGGAATTTAATAACTATTCTGTAGAAACAGAAAAAACTAAACAAAACCACCACCCCGTTCCTCTAAAGCATCTGTTTCTTCCCATGTTTACTCTGAAGCTTTCTTAAGGCTCCAGAGCTTAAAGCAAGATCAGATATTACAAAATAAAGGTAAATGTATATTCCTGTATACAGTATATATAAAATTATATATTTCATGACAATTTCAGAGCATTGAGATGTTTCTCTGTTTAAATATACTGTCATGCTAAGGTATGTTTTTTTTCTGTCTCATAGGGTCAGAGTGTATTTGGTCTTGATATAATTGAAACACCTGAGGGAGATAAGTGGCCTCAACTGATTGTCCAGCAGATCCTGGATAGGGAGCAGAAGGATACCTATGTGATGAAAATTAAAGTTGAAGATGGCGGAAGCCCTCCAAGATCTAGCACTGCCATCCTGCAAGTCACAGTGACTGATGTGAATGATAATCGCCCAGTCTTCAAAGAGAATGATGTTGAAGTTAGTGTTCCAGAAAATGCTCCAGTGGGCACCTCTGTTTCTCAGCTCCACGCCACTGATGCAGACCTGGGCTCAAATGCACAAATCCATTTCTATTTCAGCAATCAGATCTCCAGTTTGGCCAAAAGGCTGTTTGCCATTGATAACACGACTGGCCTCATCACCATAAGAGAACCGCTAGACAGGGAGGAATCTCCTGTACACAAATTAACTGTTTTGGCAAGTGATGGCAGTTCAACTCCATCAAGAGCAACGGTGACTGTTAATGTCACAGATATTAATGACAATGTTCCATCAATAGACACAAGATACATCATCAATCCAGTGAACGGAACGGTACTTTTGTCTGAGAAGGCTCCCCTTAATACAAAAATTGCATTGATAACAGTCATGGACAAGGATGCTGATCTGAATGGAAAAGTTACTTGTTTTACAGATCATGATGTCCCTTTCAGGCTAAAGCCAGTGTTTGATAATCAGTTTCTCCTGGAGACAGCCACGTTTCTAGATTATGAAGCCACACGGGAATATGCCATTAAAATAGTGGCTTCAGATTCAGGGAAACCTCCCTTAAACCAGTCTGCAATGCTCCTGATCAAAATTAAAGATGAAAATGACAATGCCCCAGTTTTTACACAGCCTATAATAGGTCTTTCTATCCCTGAAAACAATGCTCCCGGTACTCAGCTAACCAAGATAAGTGCTACGGATGCTGACAGTGGGCGCAATGCTGAGATCAGCTATATCCTGGGTTCTGATGCACCCCCTATTTTCAACCTTGACCGTCGTACAGGCATTCTGACAGCAGTGAGAAAGCTGGACAGAGAAAAGCAAGACAGGTACTCCTTCACTGTGCTGGCTAAGGATAACGGGATGCCACCCTTGCAGACCAATGCTACTGTGACAGTGTCTGTCCTGGACCAGAACGATAACAGCCCTGCTTTCACACATAACGAATATAATTTCTATGTGCCAGAAAACTTACCCATGTATGGCACAGTGGGGCTTATCACAGTTACAGATGCTGACTCGGGAGAGAATGCTGCGGTCACTCTTTCTATATTAAATGGTAGAGATAACTTCATTATAGATCCACTTACTGGCGTAATAAGACCTAATATTACCTTTGACAGGGAACAGCAGGGGTCATATACTTTCCAGGTGAAAGCTGTGGATGGAGGAAGACTGCAGCGTTCCTCAACTGCCAAAGTGACCATCAATGTTGTTGATGTAAATGACAACAGGCCCGTTTTTGTTATCCCTTCATCTAATTACTCATATGAATTGGTTCCAACATCAGCTAGTCCAGGGTCTGTGGTTACTAAAGTCTTTGCAGTTGATAATGACACAGGAATGAATGCAGAACTCCGTTACAGCATCATAGGTGGGAACTCGAGGGGCTTGTTTACAATTGACCAATTAACAGGCAATATTACTTTGAAAGAGAAGGTAATTACATCAGATCATGGCTTGCACAGACTGGTGATAAAAGTCAATGACCTAGGACAGCCAGAGTCTCTTTATACTATAGCTCTTGTGCATTTGTTTGTGAATGAGACAGTCACCAATAGTTCCTACGTACAAGAACTAGTGCGCAGGAATATGGAAACTCCGGTTGGCCAGAATGTTGGGGATGGTGAGATAACCCCGCAAACCAATGATTATGTCAAGATCATCATTGCCATTATTGCGGGCACTATGACAGTTATTCTGGTAATTTTTGTTACTGCTTTAGTACGGTGCCGCCAGACACCTAGGCACAAGGTTGTCCAAAAAAACAAGCAGAGTGGTGAATGGGTTTCCCCAAACCAAGAGAATAGGCAGATCAAGAAAAAGAAGAAGAAGAAGAAGCGCTCTCCAAAAAGTCTCCTCCTCAACTTTGTGACAATTGAAGAGTCTAAGCCTGATGATCCTGGCCATGAGCACATAAATGGCACTTTAGACATTCCTGTAGAGCTGGAAGAACAGACTATGGGAAAATATAACTGGGCCACCACACCAACCACATTTAAGCCTGATAGTCCAGATTTAGCAAAGCACTACAAGTCTGCTTCTCCCCAGCCTACCTTTCAAATTAAACCTGAGACTCCTGTACCCCCCAAGAAGCACCATGTCATTCAGGAACTGCCTCTAGATAACACCTTTGTGGTGGGCTGTGACTCACTCTCCAAGTGCTCATCAAGCAGCTCGGACCCTTACAGTGTTTCTGAATGCAGCTGTCAAGGAGGCTTCAAGACCCCAGGCCCCATACACACCAGACAGGTAATGGAGATTTTACAGTGCTTTCTCCTTCCCTTCTTACTTTGCCTTTCCTATAACTCTAGATCTAAGCACTGCAAAAAACCCCTTTTTCTGCAAGGATTAAAAGTTTGAAGGCTCATGTTTGATTGAGTCATTGAAAAGTAAACAATTTGAGATTCGTCAGTGTTAAGGGAGAAAATTAAAAGAACGGAGTGTTGGCTGTAAGGGAATTGAAGCCGTACGCTGGCGGGGATTCCTGACTGCAGATGGCAGTGTGGCACTTCCTGCGTTGCTGCAGCGCCTCTGCAGCGCGGTAAGGCAGAGAGGGCTTGGGGCACTGTCCTCTGTAGTATTGTCTGCTCAAGTATTGAAGTAATGTAGGCCAGGTGGAAAGCAATAAAGCTTTCCAGGATCTGATGAGTGGTTCTTAATATTAATGGAGTCTGGAATTGCAGCCTTCATTTGGGCATGGCTTCATACTTCAGCATCTCTCAAAAGCAGGCAAGGATTTTCTTCTAAGAGTTTCAGTGCCATTTTCAGACTAGAAACGTCCTGGACTACCTTAATCGGGTGGAATGACACAGTTGACAGGCAAAGTTAGAGGAAAATTAGAAGCATCAGTATAATTGCTCTCACCTACTTGCTGCTGTGCCTGATAAACCAGATATTAACTTCTCAGAAATTCAGTACAGCAAAGGAAATGTCTAAAAAAATCTTCAGCTTAAAACTAAAAATAAAATGTGAACCAAAGTACCTTTAATTCTTCAAGACACTACAGAAAGGCCTTAAGTCACTGGAAATTAAATCTAATGTCTATCCATATTCTGGAAAGTTTTATTAATAATAAAGCTTTGTTATTTGTCTGTTTACTTTCTTCATAAATACCACAAAGTTTTCGATAAAAGTAATTTTCTAGTTAAGCTTTAATTGGTCAAGGAATTAATCACTAAAGAAATATTTCAGCGTTTATTATGTTATTGAAAATATTTTTTAATACTATTGCTTGGGAACAAATCCTTAACATGATTAAGTCTGTTAGACTTTTTGCTCCAGCTGAGGCTTTGATTTTTTTTTTTTGTGGGCTTTGTTTTATTACCACTATAGTGATAACAAAATGTGCCTAAAAAAATCTCATTCAAAGTAGTTATTATATTTTTGATTTTTTTTTTTTTAAACTGCAGGGTGGGTTGTTTATTTTATTCTATTTTATTCCACTTACCAACACAAATCTGTGCAGTAGTCCATACCGCTATGCTTTATAAAACTTTCATCTTTTTCTGAGATGCATTAACATTGAAGGAAAATTGAAGGGGAAATAAAAAAAAGAATTTTTTATTTCTAAGACATGACACCAATGAAAAATATAGAGCTTTTTGAGATTTTAGTATTTTCTATTAAAGATATTTGAATGTGTTAGTTTACGTGTTAGAAAAGCTGCTTGCTTATTTGTTCATCTGTTTGAACTCCCATAGCTGTGAGGAGAGTGGTGCTGTTTTCAGCGTTTCTGTAGGCCTGATCTAAGCGATTTTTCAATTGAGTTCTGCTATAGCTCCTCTGAGCCAAAAAGGTTCTTCCATTGTCCGCTCTAATACACTTTGTCATGGAGTAATGCTGCTAACAAAGAAAGCAAGCTCGTGACTCTCTAGGTTTTTACTAATGTAGTTCTTCCATCAGAAAGGGCTTTTAAAGT
Organism: Podiceps cristatus; assembly: GCA_000699545.1. Lineage (NCBI taxonomy): Eukaryota > Metazoa > Chordata > Aves > Podicipediformes > Podicipedidae > Podiceps > Podiceps cristatus. Next base: position 11,083 of record KL289509.1, read on the forward strand.
AGAATGGAAAGCAATTCTTTTCTGCAGAAGATGGTTGGTGAAAAGAGCATTTTCTTTTATCTGTCCCTTAAAGGTCAATGACAGGGGCTTCCTATCTGGAAAAGCAGAATAGAACTGGTTTTTTTAATACTCATTACCTGATATTAGCTTATCTTCATATAGCTCTACCTGAAATTATATTAGTATGATGCACTGAATATATCAAGAAGAGATTAATGTTAGTATTTATATAGATAGGTTAAATCTACAGTTACCCTTCTTCTAGGTTTATTTTTCTGTATGACAGTGATCACGTTGTTGGAGAGAGTATACTCACGATCAATGGCCTTTTACACTAATTTGAAAACGTGTGCCTTTAAACATGTGAATTCACATCTTTATTAAAATAAGTAATTTAATAAATGCATTTATTTACATAAATTAGGCAAGAAAGACCATTTAAGTTAAATCCTTTGTGTTGGACTGTGATCAGTAAGGCAGAGTTGTGTTTCATGATAAGTAAAAACAAGCTATTTCTTAAATCTCAATGGATCTTTCAAAAGTCAGTCTTAATCCTAAACTGGTTTTTTATATTGTAGTCTGTATAGTTCTGTCTCCTGTGGGGCTACAGAAGGTGGCTCAGAAAAGACTAAGTTAGAGTTCTCACTGTTGGCCAGTAAAGAAATGAAACAAACAAAAATAAGATGCTGCCACAGTGGTTCAGATGTCGTGCTGTCCCACCATGCTCCAGCCTCAGAGACGAACAGGGTGTTTGTGTTTAATGATGCATTTGTGTCGTATACTCTGAATTTTCAGAAAACTGTAGGACAGCATGGAGAATTGAAGAATAGTAAGTTCAGTTAAAGAGGGAGATGTGCTAGTCTGAAGAATGAAAATAATGTCTATTGTGAGAAAAAAATATTTTACTTTTATCACTAACAATTACTGTAACACGTCCCTTTTACAAGCCAAAAGCTCTCTGAAGGAGACTAATGGTTACATTCACTGTGAAGATCTCTCTACAGTTTCTATTGGGTGCTACACATCTCAACTGTTCTTAGGTTTGGACATGCAAGACTTTCTACTCAGATATTGGAAATAATACTAAATTAATGCTAAAAGTATATGTTTTCCTTTGAAGCTCTAAATTTTGTGTATGTCTGAATGGTATTGATTTAGGTCTTTAAAGAAAGGAAATTATGTCTTCGCTTTACTGCTAAATTTGTCTAAGTAATCTATAAAATGACAGAAAGTCATTATAACAGCTGTACTCAAAAAGCATGCAAGAGAAGATTGAAAGGTTTTTCTACTAAAACCCCAAAATATCTCCTTAGTGGTCATGTGGGCAAATAAATACAGCAATGCAACAGCTGAAATTTTTATGGAGAAGGCATCAAAGATTCCTGAGGCAGCTGAGGACACATTGGATCATGAACTACAGGAAGTGGAAGAGGGAGAAGTATGGTCCTAATGTAATCTCCCATGAGAGAGAGATCAAGTGTCTGTTGTATTTGTATGTGACAATGGGCAAGGGAGAGAGATATATTAGTATTATTTGGAAGTTATGCACTAGGAATTAATAAATGCTAGTGACAGTAAACCTTCAGATTAGCCTACTTTCTTTTGGGATATAGTACAGATGATTCTTTTAAAGAAGTTTTACCAAGTGATAAATTGTGAAGGGGCTTCTTATTCGTAATATCTTTCAAACTAGGATATTTGGAGGCTCATAAAATCAAACTGACTTTCAGTGTCATCAGATTTTTCATTGGTTTGGTAGTCATGGGCCTTGAAGAAAGATGCATTTCTTTTGTAGAAAAACATACAGCACCTTTAAAGTTTATCTGTCTGCAAGCTTTGTAGAAGCTCAATTGCTTTTGACATTTACCTTAGTGAGAGCAGGCTATGTGAAGTATTCCATACTGACACGAATCTTCTAATTCTTTTTGGTTTTGTGTGGGAATGATGAAAAGAAAGGAGAGGTTCTTCCAGTCTAGTCTTCATGTAGTACGTAACACAACTTTAAAATCTGAAATCTTTGCTCAAGTACTGTAAACAAGATTCAGACAATTCAAATGCCTGTCTAGGTATCAAGCTGTCTATTCAAAACATGCATAATTATGGAGTACAATGTTAACTATCTCTGGTAGCTTGCTTCAAAGAAGCTACTGCCACAAAGATTCATTAGAACTTCCCGTGCATCCTCCTTCTTGTTCCTTTTAATTAATGCTATTTTAGACATTCTTTTCATTTGAAAATAGTATGATGCATACTTATAAAATGCAAAAGAACAGTAGAAATCTTTGAAAATAAACACCTGCTCAATCACGAAGGGTCCTGTGACCTTTTGTGTTGTCATTTTAAACTTAAGAACAAGTGCTGCCTGACTGTGTCAGTGAAGCAGTGTGAGTGTTCGTGAGAGCAACACTGGAGGATTTGGTGCAGTTTCAGTCCACCTTTTCCACTGGTAGAGCGGGAAGGTGCAATCATGCTCTGACTCTGATTGCATGCTTTTTGGTGGTTCTCCCTGCTTCACAGTGGACTCTGGTCTGCGTGTTAATTTAGCTCCACTGCTAGTACACTATACTATCTTCAGGAAGTGGTTGAGGGAGTGAACAGGCATGCAGATTGATTTGTCTCATATTTACTAACGTGAATCTTCATTAGTTGATTCTAGTAGCCCAGATTCTATGATCTGTGAACATATCCAAATTATGAAGAGAGATTTCAGATGATGCAGTGATCTCTGCTGAATTTGTTAGAAACTGACTGGAGATAGACATGTTCCTTAGAAATCTGAATAGGAAGCAGACCTCATTTAGAAGACATTGCCTTTCTGGGGCTCTACTGTCTCTTTAGCGACTGCTTAGACCTGCTTGCAGTTATGGTATATTTTGTTTTCTGATTCTGATTTGAAATGTGGTGAAATGTCATTATAGCTTCCCATTCACTGAGAACAGTGTGCTTAGGATGCGAATTGAAAGAATATTGCACTGTTCCTGAAACTAATAGCTCTGAAAATTTACCTGCTATGTTAATCTTTAGCTGCAGGATTTATTGTTTTGTTTAATAAAAGTGAGACTGGTGAGTTTAATCTAGTATACCGTAATCATCAGTAGGCAGTGCTGATGTTTCTGGTGTGTAAAAGGGTATAGAGATAACACCGGTCCTTTGCATTGACAGATGCAGAGTAAATTACACTCAAAGAACATTTTCTTCTAAGTATCAGCTGAACAGCTGATAAGCCCTTCCTAAAAAGCCTATCAAAATTGATTACTATGATTCTAAATATTCTTGTTATTTTCTGTTAATTTTCTGGCTGGTAATTTTGCTGGTAGTTCTGATATGCTGCCATGTATATACATGTCAGGAAAAAAACCTGAAATTCATGTCTGGAGAAAAGATTTCTAACTGAAGGATAAGTGAAGGACTGCAACTCAGAAATTAGTGAACAGTTACTTAAACGTGCAGTACTACTGAAGTGAAGCTGGTCAAGAAAATGTTTTTCCTCTGTGGAGCACTTTGAAGAAAAACTTCTTCAGAATTGTTCTTTTAATATGTATTTTTCACTAAAAAAGCATGGGGAAGATATTTGGAAAGTGCTCCCCTTGCCTCTTAATAGAAGACAAAAGCAGAGTACAAATGGGAAGAAAAGAAAAAAAAAATGTTTTTTGTGAGGGGGAAAAAAGAAAGATTGTGGATATTACATTAAGTAAAAACTTATTCAGAGAAAAAAAAAAAGGGTGGTTTGTTTTTATTTATTTTTTTTTTTAGTGAGAACTTATTGACTGAGTTTATCCTGAAGTTGGTAGATGAAGTTCCAGTATTAATAACTGGGTGATTTTTGTGTAAGCTGGAATGATAAGCAGTGCTCTCTTTAATAGCAGCTTGCCTTGCAGTTGTAGCAAAATAAATTTTCCTCAGCATTAAGTGCTTTTCACCTTCATTTTGGGATAACTGAAAAGTTTACTCTTTTCTCCTCATGACCCAACTTTTCTTTTTAAAAATGACCTACAGCAATAAACCATTGCCAACAATGAAGTCTGATTTAACTGCAGTTTAATTTTCACACTTCTTTCTTTTCCTATTTTCTCCCAGAAGGTATTGCACTCAATAATCTGCAGTTGATAGCAATTTCCTGACCAGTGAGTGGCTAGTGTCTCGGTGACTGTGGTATTGATAGTGCTTTCTTTCCTGTGAAATAATTGATCTGAATGGCTTAATTTCTGTGAATTTTTGGGACTCTAACTCTGATGATGATAATTGTAAGTTAGATGCCAAATAACTCTTCAGATCAAAATATTTTATGCTCTTGGGGAAGATGCTCTTGGATGAACTCTGTTAAAACCCTGTAGAACATGTTCTAGGTAGTATGGTATAGTCTTCTGAAAGCTATAATCTTGCAACAGCATTTGTGGTTTTGAGCTCATAAGGTACCAAAAAAAACCCAAACCCAAAAACCCCACCCCAAAAAACACCCCCCACCCCCAAAAAAACTCCTAGAATAACATACATAGAAACCATTTCAATGGCTTCTTCTGTTCCAGCATTTTTGCTATGTGTAAACAGATGTGTGGAGATCTTTGCTTCTGTATAGAAACCTGAAAGCATACACACATCAAAAATGGTTGGTTACCTAGAACTGCAATAGTTCAGGACTTCTCAAACCATACAGTGATTGAGATGATAGAAATTTGGAAACAAACTTTACGATATATGCGGAAAATTATGCAGGAAAGGGCTTTTCTCATGCTGTTTCTCTGTTTGCCAGCTCTGAACGTCATCGCATCTGATGTTATATACTGAAGTCGTACGTGTACACAATGATGTTAAGCCAGCAAACATGAAAACAAGGAAATAGCACGAGAAAGCCCTTTGTCCTGTCTCTGATTGCCGAAGAAATTTATCGTCTGATCTCCAGAGGGGTTTGGAAGTGACGATGAACTGTTCAAGCTGCCCTACTGAAAGGTATCAAGGGCAAGAATTTTTTAAAAAGAAAAGACAAAGAAATTTTAGTACATTGTGCTATAGTGTTCTATAACGTAGTTTTGCTAAGAAAAAAGTAATGTGACCCATCCTTCTTCACAGTTGGCGATTATGGTAAATCTGTTTTGCTTGTAATCATCTTGTCCCAGATTTTTTCCTTATTTATTTTAGTTGAAACAACTAGGAATTTTGTTTCTATAAATGTATTAAAAGGGAGCAATAAATTTTATTCATACATTAAGAAGAGAATGTAAAGTTCTTTATACTCCCTGCATTTAAAAGAAAAACAAATGAATTGTTGTCACTTATAGCACCATTATACGTGTTAAGAATTAACTGTTATTTATATCTATTCCATAATATTTTTAATGATGTTATTGCTGCTATGGTTCATAAATAGAATTGATCAAAGCACTGCTTTCTCATTTTATAGTCACAATAGTAGTAGTGAAAAAAGAGTACTTCCTGCATTCTTATCCACAACATTTTGTAATAAATGATCACCTCTTAAGTAGCTGGAAAGTATTCACTTAATTTTAAAAAATAAAATTTAATTTGCATTTTGCTTGCTGAAATCTAGATAACGTCTTTGTAACAAGTGCCATACATTTAACCTTTTGAAGTACTTTTATTTTAAAAAGTCATATATCCCGTGGTTTGCTTTTCAGTGTGATAAAATAGGAAATAGCATACATACTTTTTTCACTGTTAGCCAGTACATGGGGAAAAAATGGCCTACTTTTGTGGGTTTTATCCCCAAATTAGTTCTCTATGTAGTTAACTTTTTTAAATTAATTTTTTATATTATAATTTGTTATTAAGCACGGGTCATTTAAAAAATAAAATTCGACTATCATAGCTTCGTTTGCAGGTTGGTTGCAATTTCGTGTATATTGCCTCACATTTTAGGGAGTAGTGCTTAATATGTATCATCTGTAATATTAGAATTTCATATGCAATGCAAAATCTCTTAGGAAGCAAAGGAGTATAAAGAACCCTGTTTTCTGCACTTATATGAAAACATATAATACTAGGTTGCTAGAATAAAATGGAATACAGACACTACTTCTAACTGTATACAGTATATATAACTTTCTTTTAAAGAAAAAGTTATTAATGATTCATGAATTAGACTATAACATTCTTACACTTTACTGTATGTTTGATGTAAAGGTATTTATAGGCTTGTACTTAATATTCACGTTGCCTCAGTTCTTGGACTGCAGAATGTCTACCATGACTGTTGCCTATAGTTTCCTCCACATTTGCTATCTGGCTCTTTTAAAAATGTGTATTTGGCTATTTGATCTGTAAAATAAATTCTATTAATAATGAAGTACGTATTGTAATTTAGCATATTGTATTGCATAATATAGCTATGACTGTTACAGAAAATTTTTCATTTCCGTTAATGAAATCGCTTTCTTGGGAAGAAGTTTATGTATCTGTGAAGACAGTTTTGCTATTCCTATTTATCATACCCTTGCAGCATTTATGCTTCAAGCTAAAAACCCAACACTTCCAGTGGTTAGACATACATTAATGATGTCTATTGACTCAATGCCACAGTTCAGCCAGTTGCTTTGGGTTGAAGGTTCATTCCTAAAGTACTAAGGAATTTATTCAAGAAGTATTGTTCAGTGTAAGAGAGATTGGTCCTGCCTATTGCTGTTACAGTTGTTTGCTGATATGCTTCGTAGGTGGGTGATGGGAAGCATTCAGTTGGCCTAGTAGTTTGTCAGGAAGACTTTCAGTTTCTATTTTTTTTTTTTTAATATTTGGATTTCTGTTCTTATAAGCATTAGGTTGGATTTCCTTGATGAGAAGACTCGTATACTTAAAATTAATGTTTGATTGTGAAAAGAACCAAATAATTTGAATGCTTACATTGAAACTCTTTTTTTTTTTTTTTTTTTGGTTTTTCTTTTGAGTTGAGAGATAGTGAGTTGAGATAGTGGACTAGGTTAATCTAATCCAACTTCAAGCATGTAACTTGGTCATCTCAAGTGGACATGTAGTAGCCCTCAGTTTTTTCTCTGGTAGTGAAAAGGTAATAGATATCCTATAGCAGGTTATTTTGATTTTCAGGACTGCATGCCCTCTAGAAGTGCCTACTTGCTTATGCTGAGTGTGAAGAGAACCTTTGATAAGTAGCTTTCTAATTTAAATGTGCCAGTTATGTTCTTGCAGAGAAAAATAATTTTTTTGGAGATTCCAAGTTCTTTTGCTGTAAACCTAGCTGGAGGTCTACCTCCAGGTACATCAAGTGGTTGGATTATTGGTCCAGATCAGTAACCTCTCTTCTAGTTCTCTCATGAGTCAGCACAGCCAAATATAATAATCCTTGAAATGCACTAAGGGAAAAGGCAGCAACCTCCTAAGCGATTTCATTTCATATGTTTCCTCTGTTTCATTTTTTGTTTTCTTACATCTAAGTATCACTTTTTTAGAAGTAATTCATAGACTGGCATAAGGCTTGTTCAGAGAGCTGATTTCTTTCTGATGGTAAATAGATTCATGGAAGTCTCATGAAAGCTTAATATATACTGGCCAAATGCGTATGTGTGTTGAATATCGATTTCTATACTTCCCATGATGTGAGGGCTAAATGGAGGCCAGTCAAAAATTCCATGTTTAGTTTTGTTTTAAAGTATTAGCATTCTGAGTCAAAGCTAGGTTTATGTGCGTCGAAACCAACTCTGTTTCTCAGATGCTTTCAGTGACAGAAATAGGGTTTTCTGACTGCATAGAAGTCAGAGTAAATGAAGAGCAAAAGTCACTGAGTTGACCAAATGTTGCTTTTGAAATTCAAAACTGATATCTTTTTTTGGAATTTCAGTCATACTTTCTAAGCTATTTTACTGTACTTTAGACGGTATTTATGATTACTTACCATCATCTCGTTAAACTTCTCAAGAGATGATTCATCTTTTTATCTGGTGCACATTGCCACCCTGGTCGCCAGTGCAGACAGGTATGTATCTATAGATGAAGTCCGAGAGTTTGGTTTTGGTATAGTTAAGGTGTGATGTGTGACTCAGCAAAAAGAGTAGTTCTTTATTTGTTGCCACTTTAAAGAGTAAATTAATCACGTCGCTGCTTTTAGCCCTACAATGCCAGCAGCCAAAGATAGCTCTCAGATTTGCTGTGCTGCATTCTGTGTCGTGTTCTCAATGCCCGCATTTCATATGGATGTATGTCTACCAAAGCTCAGTGCCGCTCGATCTCAAACATGCCCCGGTATCAAGTGAGTCATTCCAAAGAAAAACTATGGCACACAAACTGCCATTTGTATGAAAGTTGCCAGTCCTATCAGAGAAGATATTGGACTTTGGAGGATATCCTTAAATCCTTCTGAATTTGAGTGGAGGACTGCTGACGGGCAGTAGGGTGCTGTCAGGAAGAAAGCTGGTTTGTGATGTAAATAGAATTATTTTTTTTAACATAAACTGTAATGCTGCAGGGTTTTTTTGTTACACATTTTCAGTGATTTCCCATTTTACCATAAAACATATTTATGATGTATCCTGGTCTTAAGTATTATTTGTAAAATATTTTTAACAAATATTTTTTAATATATATTTTTGCTTTCATGTTGAATTGCCAAGCACTGTTCCTTTTTATGTCTTATTTATCTATTTCTAAAATAAATTTTGTTTAAAGATTATATTTGTATACCTTCTGGAAAATCACTGTTTTTAAATACACCTCTGGTCTGTTCACTTAGTGCATACATACCATTAAATCTATACACATAGTGATATTTTTTACAGTGATTAGGAGCTATAATTATTAAAATAACTTTACCATACATAAAGTACCATAAAACTTACTAGTAATTATCTAAAGAAATATGCTTCTTTCAAAACCTCATGCTCCTTAGCAGTATATTCCTTCTGTCTACATTTTCTTCAAAGAAATCTAGTCTAAGCAGGAATTGCAAGAGTTGTACATCTTCTAACAATGTTTACATGTATGTGTGAGCATTTATACAGTGTTAGAGCTAGAGAGATAGAAGTATGTAGTGCTTTTCTATATATCTCTGTGAATGTATGTATGTGTTTTGTGTGCATGTGCATATAAAGAGCATAAGGGTGTATATATGCATTTATCACACACTCAATTAGCAAAGTTTATAGGCAGTATGTATTACATAGAGTATAATCGTAGATACGTGCCTGTCACAGTACCCAATGTATCTTGCTCTGGATCGGAATTGTTTAGGTTGGACAAGACTTTCCAGATCATTGAGTCCAACCATTAACATAGCACTGCCAAGTCCACCACCAGACCATGTCCCTGAAAGCCAAGTACTAAGGTTTCCACTTTACCACAATGTGTTGAGATCTGGAAAGGTCGGTCTTCCCTTCTGATAGTGTGCTGTGTTCTCACTCTAATAGAAAGTGACTCTGGATAAATTGGAGGTTTAGGATACTATATAAGTACAGTTTTGAATTTCAGTTATTTTTCTTTCACTATTTCACTTTTACTCATTTTGATACTGTCTCCTACTATTCTAAAACATTTTTGCTATTATATAGACTCATTCTCTAAAATCTTGCCACTGAAAATGTCATGAAAATGACATTTCTGTATTTCCTCCAAATTGTGAGCCTCTGTTTATTTCATAAATAGACACATGTAAATCAAATTCAGTTATTTATATTCATACAGGTGGATATTAAATAAGTGTGTTATCAGGAATATTTCAGGGGTACTGCTGACTTTCTGCAATCTTTTAAATGGAATCATAGAATAGTTTGGGTTGGAAGGGACCTTTAGATTTTATTCATTTGTATTTAGTATGTTTTTTGTTTCTATGGAAGGTATTCATTAAAGCTCAAATAACTATTTCCAATAAAAACTGAATGATAATACCAAAGATGTGAGGTTTGATTTCCCATCACTCAATTGCTGCTAAGAATTATGAGCTGATTTTTTTCTATTTTCTCAGCATAGTTTTCATCCTTTCTCTGCTAAGGAAAGACGTCCATGGCTGTCAGATGGATGAACTGCCCTCTGCTTATGTTCTCTGTTTCCTTCTGGGCTGTGATGTCTGTCTTTGTTCTTGATATGATTGCCGGAGTCTGGCATGAAATTTGAATCTAAGATCTTTCCTCAAAAGAATTTCTTCCTTTTTATTGTCCAGGCAATACAAAAACTTCCCCTTTATCTGTGTGCATCAAGAGCAAACAAGTTGCAGGCATATAGTCACACTGGCACTAGTATGGATCTGAAAGACTCCAATCATAGACCTTCCCACACAAAAATACTTTTCCTAGATCCATATCTAAACCATCAATGGGCTGATCCTTTCTTTCTTCCTCTCTTCCTCTTCTATTAAAAAGAAAACAACAGGACAAAGTCTGGTCTTACCCAGACACTAGTGCATGTGTGTTTTCGATAAGCAAGTGACCCACAGACAGAAGTACTTCAAACAGGTGAAGGGAATTTGGAGCCTCCCTTCCTTTGAACGTTTAGAGTATTTGACTAATGGGAAATATTCAGGAAAACACAAGCCTTCCATAGCTTAGACATACTTTATAAGGAAAGTTTAAATATTTTAGAATTTAAAATGTAAATTAACTACAATTAAAAAAACAACAGCTAAATACTTCCTAGCAGAAGTGGAGCTTATGGTTTCTTATAAAATAAGAATAAATCTGTGTATATTGTACATTTTGGAGAACTACATTATGTCATTGTGTGTTACGCTGAAAAATTCCATCTATTTGAGAGCATGCGATTGGTGGATTTGTACTAGAAGATCTGACCTGGAGTTAAGAGGGCATTTTGGCTTACAAACATGTGGTATGGTTTGTTTGGGTTTTTTTGTTTGGTGTGTTTCTGTTTTTGTTTTGTTTTTGTTTTTTTTTGGGGGGTGATGGTGGTGTCGAACACTGAAATTATTCTGTTTTCAAATCATTTTGTTGATAAGGTGGTTTGATTGACCTGAATTATTAAGATACAAGTAAGCATCTTAAAGTATTTAAAAGAAACTATTAGAGTACAATAGTGGTATTCGTTCTTGCCCCCCAGTTAAATGAAAAATACCTGTGCCTCAGGTACTCAGTGTTGTGTATCTTCTGTGATTATCTGTCAACCAAAGCTGCCAGGGTCTGTATAGACAAGGTCATGATGATGTGAGGACCTCGGCAGTGTTAGGAGAGCAGGGGATGAGAGAAAAGGAAGATCTTGTTAGTGTATAGGTTCTAGTATTGTGAGATAGCTCTATCAAAATCTGAAGTGCCAGTTCGGAGATCTTTGCAGATGCAGTTTTGAGTCACATTTTGACACATTCTGACGTACTTTCTTAATTGGATTAGTGTGAGTTTATTATTATGGATAAACATAGAAGAATGTTGCCTGCTATCTTTGAATGAACGTGTTCATATCTGAGTTGAAAAGTCTGATTGGTAGCAGGTTTATTGTGATTGTAAGGTAAAATGTCTTAATTGTATTGTTGACTGATTTTTATCGATTGTTAGAGATATTGTTTGCTCCCTTTAAAAATTAACGCATTTTGAACTGAAAGTGAAAAAGAAAGCAACTTAGACCTGAAAAGTATATAGTACAATTTTTTTTTTTTTTTTTTTTTTTTTGCTATTTTAACCATCTTAAGGATAGTACAAAAAGTTAATGATACGATTTACCTTTTTCAAGTTTTAAACTTACCTGGGGTAAAAATACAGTTTTTATATAACAATAAACTGTCTTCTAGCTTTGTTCCATGTTTTCCTTGAAATATATTAAAAAAAAGCCAAGTACTTTTACTTGCAAGTACCCAGTTATTATAATTACATAAACAAATAGCTACATGTATTTAGAATTATACACTACAAAAGCACACACATTTTCTGCCTTCTATCTTCTGTTTTCAAAAGCATCTGACTTTGGGGGTTAACATGAAACTATCTGTAGCAAAAAACCAAATGAATCAAACTGAAGCTGGAAGAGTGCTTTTCAATTCTGAATAAGTATGTTTGTAAACAAAACTTCAAGAGGGGAGGAAAACATTGGGTTATGTTCTCAAGCTTAGCAGAAAGGAGGCAGTGACTTCTACAGCCTGCTGAGATTTTGATTGCTATTGATTTCAAAGTTAGAAGCCAAAACCACTACAATTTATAGAAGAAATGTTTCTCCCAACTCGTGTTAAACTCAGAACTCAGAGTTGCTGCCACTTGTAAAGTTATGGCTGATATTGTTATTAGCAGCAGTGATCATCTTTGCGGTATTCACTGTCCCACAGTCCATGTGGAATCAGCTTGATCTATAGTATTTTTTAGAACTGAGTGGGAACAATAGATTTACCAGAAATTCTACAAGAAAATCCTTTTTTCCTCCCTCAAAATAGCAGTAAGTAACTCTTCCAAATGCAGATACAGATATCTGTCCCATTAGACACACTGAAGTAAGATAATAGCTTCTATGTGGGTCTTTATTCTTCACACTAAATATTTACCTCTAACTCTTTTTTTATACATTATAGGGCTGTAGAAGCTTATACATAGAAATTCACACAAAAAGATGGTAATTTTCTAATACTTTTCAGATACTAATTTTCTCTATAAGGGAGTATTCTAAGAGTTCTTGCTGTTCAGTATCATGGCTGAATGCATTTTTTTTTTTTTTTTAATGGCTCAAAGTAGATCTTTAATCTAGCAAAATGACATTGTGACTAAGTAAAAAACATGAATAAACAGATTGTTTACTTACACATGGGGCAATCATCAAACCTACTAATTTTGAAAACATTGTGCTTGAAGATTCCTTCAAACTTACTAACTCAAAGATAGTAACTTATAAGTATGTGATGAATACATTTTAAGTAAGTAGTAATTTTCTTTGGCTATTGTATGCCCGAAGTTGTGAAGTAATACCTGACGGGGAATTGAATCAGCAAAGATCGCTTTTCTTCATCAGGTTTATTGTAAGATCACTTCAGTGTATTATTCCTTTGGCCAGCTTCCTAACTCCAGTTACTTCATATCCTGGTCATCAAATACGGTTTTTGTTCTTTCATGGTTTAAAAGAATACTTGTATGGTCTAACATCATGAGATTCTTCTTTTCTGGTTTCTAATAGAGGGTATAGGATTGTCTTAATTATATGTTCCCCTCTTTTTATAGGAATGGGTCATATCTTGTGTTTTCGTCAAAGATGCGCATTGTATCCCAGACAGCATACATGCTCAATTGTACTTAGAGTGATTGTATTGTGAGCTCTCAAATAAGAAGCTTGTTCCCTGATTTCCCAGTTAAAAAAGTCATGATGGGATAAGGTGAAAATTTCCAGTCAGTTCTAGTGAGACCCTCCCTGTTGGCTTGTTTTTTCTTTCTTCACTCCTTCCTTCCTATCTTGAAAATTGCTTCATTGTGAATGAGAAAACTGAACCACTTCACATGAGGAAGCTGCAGGATCAGTTTTTCCTTACTCATAGTCTCACTTCTGTCTGTGTCTCCATCTTCCTCTTCACTTCTAGGTATTGAACAATCTTCAGCTGTCTCATCGTGCTTCACCAAATGCGTCTTCATCTTTTTCAGTCTTCATGTCTTTTGCATTCTTTTTTACTGCATTCAGTTGTATGTTGCATCATCACACTATTTCTTTTGTGTTGCTCCATATTATTGCTAATACAAATTTCTATCACACAAATGAATGTTAAACTAATGCTGAAAACCAGCTGTATTTGCAAGATTTTGACTCTGCCATGTTAATACTTTCAAGAAAGTACTTTTTCCTATTCGGCCTGTTTCTGGGATCGACTCAGAAGTCTCTGAGATGAATACATTCCTATTGCAGTACAAGTGCTTAGTATTTCTGGATCCTCAAGAATATGTAGGTGTCTCTGTGGAATTGAGAATCTTAATTTTTTTATGGATCTACTACTTGTATGCGTAAATATCTGAATTAATGCAGTTTGCTTACAGATGTAAATATTTTAAATGTGTCTATTCATATGCATTTTCAGGATAAAGCCCAAAAGCACAGTGTTTTCTGCTCACTTGGACAGCTCATCAACATTTGTATTCATCTTTATTTTGTAAATATGTTGTGAGTTTTCATTTGGATTCCATCTAGTTCTAGTAGTGCAAACACTGATAAGTTGACATAGTCGTGATTGTTGTATTCGCAAAGTAATGAGTGAATCAGACCTTTTCAGAAACTTGTCATGAAGGCTGGATATTAAAAGCAGATCGAAATGACAGAATAATGCTGTCAGTAGCAATTAAAATAGGAAAATGTAATTGGAGGGAAAAATACTCTTTTGATGTTTTCTGTATACAAGATACACAATGGTGCAATTTTCGCTTTCAGCTACCAAGCGTGATTTATTAGTTACAGTATTTTGGCTTTGAGACACTGAACACGGATAAGACGGCACGTGCTCAGTTGTGTAAGGGTTCCAACATCTGTCCTGACAATCCTCTTACAGAAAGTCTTTTTGGAATTAGGAAATGGCAACATGAGTTCTGAAATGGATATGAAAGAAACAGAGTAAATGGGGTGGGGGAATTGGAAGAGAATGTGTTATTATTTCATTGCCCCTTTTTAACACATTAACTGCTTGAACTGTTTGTTTTTATGATTCCAGATGGTACCAAGATGCATATAAATTAATAAAATGAAATAGAACAAATCAAATGCTTGGCTGCTGTTCAAGAGCAGCTAAGGCTAAGCTTTATTAAATTCACATGAGGATATGATAACTGTAGAATTTCACAGAATGAACTGCAATAATCTTACTCATGAAGAACATCATTCTTCTTGAGATAGATGGGAGAATCTAAAATTTTATCATGGAAAAAACAAATCTCCTTTGGAGCTTTATTTTCAGAGGGCATTCACTACTTGAGTGAAATCTGTACATGTACCACAAGCAGAATCAATATGCACAATCCATTTTTACACATCAAAAGTTTTAAGGGCTTGTTCTTTCTCAGCGGCAAAGTAGAAAATACTTCAAGGAAGTTAGAATGTCTGATGTTAAAACTTTCTTGTGTTATATAAAGTCCCTTTAGAAATCAGCATATTTATATTTTAAAAGGGGAGGAAACTTAAATTTTAAAATCCTATTAGTTGTATTTAATTTATATTTAAACCGGAAAAAATATAAAGCTGTCAAATATTTTGTATGATTTTTTGCAGGATATAATTCATATCACTGATGCCTTTTGTGACTGTAGATCATTTTTTTTATGCTCTGCAGTTGAATGGCTGTCTCAAACTCAGTGATTTTTCAGACATCTCTATCGCTTAATGAAATTAACTTTAAACAAATATTATGGATTCTTATTAATACACTATTTTTCTCCTATTTCTTTTCATTAAAACTCCAAAATTACTGTTCAGAATTTCTGATGAAAGAGTACAATGTTTTCCTCAAAAAACCTGAAATATATTTCCTGTCAATACTTACAGGATATATTTTGTTAAATTTTCAGTTTAAATATAATTCAAATTTAATTTCATTCATAAAACTGCATTCATAAACTCTATATAAAATGAAGGAAAGAGAAAATGCTAAAACTCAGGGCTAAATGACTTTGAGCACTCCAAATCTATTGAGGAGCTGGTTGGGCAAAAGCAAGGGAAGGAATAAATCCAAAGCTGGTTTTATATTCTCTTTATATTTCCTTGGCTGTGTTAGTCCAGCATGGTCCCTGTGCATTACCTTCTATACCAGATGAATAGAAGGTCATAGCATGGAGGGAGATGGATGAATGGAGAAATCTACACAGCACTTCATAGTATCTGGAGATCCTCAGAAGATGTTTTCTTCAGTCGACAGCTAAGATTATTTTGTGGGCTTTCTATTGATAGAATAATATGTGGCCTGGCTCAATACTGACTTAGTTTCTAGCTGTATATTCTTAAGGTATTTATCCTCCGTAATGGCTTACTGTTTTTCCCATTTGCCTGCATAGGAAAGTGAAGCAAATAAGAACAGCGTACGGATCTCTGAAAGTATATCCCATGAAGAGATAATTGTCACAACCAGAATTTAGTCCCTTGAGGAAATTCCCTTACCTTGTGGTAAGAAATATACTATCAACGAGACTCAGTTAATTGCAAGGCTTTCTCATAAATGAAGACTCTTTTGTGAAGCCTGCACAAGGAAAATGTGCAGGCAAAATCGCTCCTAAGTATGCTGTTCACTTGATAGTGACCGTGTACTGTGGCTACTGAACTTCATGCATTTCATAGTCATAGGCAGAGAAATTAAGTAACAGGTGACATAATTTATCAGGTCCCGCAAATCCTGGTATTTGCACATAACTGATGGCTCACATACAGTAATTTACTTGGTCTCAGGGGAGTTAATACATGGATCAGGAGAAGAGGTGTAATGGAAGTCCATTTAAGAAAAGCTTCACAAACATGTGAAAAGACCCAGTTCTTGCTTGCAAATATGTCTTCATAAAAGTTTATTGGAAAAGTCAAAAAGATTTTGAAGCATTGAGGTAACCTGAAAGGTATCTCTGATTTGACAATTTGAGTAGCTGAAAAATGTAAATTTTTTTACTTTTGTGTGTGTGTTTTTTGTTTGGTTGTGGTTTTGTTTGTTGTTGGTTTTGTTAGGTGGTGTTTGGGTTTTTTTTTTTGTTCTTTTAATGTGTGAGGATGTTTGCCAAGTACAGATGATGTTATGCGGTAGCTTACAATATATCTTTTCTTTTTAGTGGGCAGTATACATATACCTTTTTACAGCTCTTTGGCCATTAGATGGATGGTGTGAAGTAAGGTAGATCCTCAAATGCAACATAATATTTTGAAATGGTTCAGTGCTGGGAACAGGACCAGTGCAAACATGTTACATATATTGGAATTTTTTGCAACAAAAATATTTTATGTGATAGGCACTTGTATCCTGTTTAGTGACTTGTAAGACAAGTTGAAAAGATTAGATTAGTGACATCTTTTGATCTTGTCTTTAAAACTTCAGTAGTTTTTGGTCCTGCATTGAAATGATTCAAAATTAACATTTTAGAACAAAGAAAGGGAAAACTGTATTAGGAGAGAGCAATGAACTATTTTGAATATTATATGACTATAAAGTCCAAACTATAAACACTAGCTGTAACAGGAACTTTATCCTATTACTGATTATTATTTGTCTTTATATCTGTTTATAATGAAGCTATTTTTGAGCAGTACACAAACCCAGTGCATAGTTTGCAATAATACAGGGAACTATTGTAGTACACTAATTACAAATTTTTCAACATGTGCAACTGATTGACATTTATCCATGCTGTAACAGGAAAAAATGTGTTGAAAAAGCGTGGAAACTTTTATAGGAACTGATGAATCATTACCCTCCAAAAGTTAGGTGTAATTAGAGTGGACTTCATGTGGAACTCTAATTAAAGCTGTAGAAGGCAACTGTTGTTCTAGTGTTTTGATAGAATCCCTTATAGTTGGTTTTTTAATGTCAAACATATGTCACTTTTGTTTTGGGAGGCTGAATAACTTGTTCACTATTGTCCCTTTTGAAAATGAACTGAAAGACAGAATCTGGCTGCTTGATAAACTGAGGGTATTCATCAAAGCCACAAATGCAAAACTTACTTGATGGCTACCTACGCTTACTCCTGAAAAAAAATAGTCCAATGGTCTATATAAAAAAGTAATGGCCAGAAAAAGTCTGACACATGTCATAACAGATAGATAACCTCTTCTTTGTGTGAAACCAGCCCAAATAAAACTCTCTGATTTAATCAGAACTGGTTTTCCTT